>PVKH010035533.1:0-11713 GCA_004027955.1 Chaetophractus vellerosus
CAGCTCATTGTGCGTCGGCCGGCTTTGCCCTGCCATGGTGCTTTGCCCTGCCATGGTGGCTTGCCTTCTCAAGGCCGTCTGCCGGCTCAAGGAGGCCCCGGGAACCGAACCCAGGACCTCCCACGTGGTAAACCAGCGCTCTACCAATTGAGCTACAGCCCAGCCCCCCTCAATAACTTTTAAGAGTAAAATTTGAGAATTGCTGCTCTATAGTATTTAATATAAAAGATGGGTTTGAGTAAAGGTTTTTTTTTAAAGCATGTGATTGATTTTGTTCTTGTTTTTTATGCAAGTGACTTCTGATAACAGAGTATAAATAGATTCCATAAAATGCAGGCCTATTTTATAAGAGGTCATTTTTTATGCTTGTATTGTGACATCTTATCCTGGGAGTGATACATTGTGATTGAATTAATAAGTTAGGTATGAGATTTTTAAAACAGTAACTTCAGTTTTGGATTTGTTTTGTTTTGTTTTCCAGGCAGCTGAGTATGTCCCAGAGAAAGTGAAGAAAGCAGAAAAGAAATTAGAAGAGAATCCATATGACCTTGACGCTTGGAGCATTCTCATTCGAGAGGCACAGGTTTAGTGATATAGGATTACATTTCCTTCTCTATGGGTCCAATCACACTACTTGGTTCTGCAGTAAATAGTATTTTCATAATCATAATATTGTAAATGCTGTTCATTGGTTTTCGATTTTAGAATCAACCTATAGACAAAGCACGGAAGACTTACGAACGCCTTGTTGCCCAGTTCCCCAGTTCTGGCAGATTCTGGAAACTGTACATTGAAGCAGAGGTTAATATTTTATTTTATTTTATTTTTCCTTATATAGCATCTAATGGGAATTGAAACATACACTATAGTAATAGAAAACAAGTTAGGAACATAGCACAACTAGGACAAGGAGGATTTAAATGTCTTTTGCCTTTATTTTGTAAAATAGGTATGAAGGAGTAATTAAAATGAATTTTTGAAATTTGGGTCTTTTACAAGCCGATGATTGTTGCATTTTGGAGTTGCAACAACATTAAAACAGTTTCAATGGTATTGGAGTGCTTTAGCCTTTTATTTACTTGTCATGTGTCAATTTATTGCCTCCTGTGTCATTTATTTAGAACTCATTTTTCATTTTATTCGACTTACAAATTAATATGAATGGGATTATGTGAAAATGCAGAAATGTTTTCTTAGTATTTTGAGTGTCTCCTATGAAATGAAACATTTTTAGGCAAAAAAGTTATTTCATATTTTAATTTTGTGAAAATGCATGGTTTGTCAATAAATGTAAGCACTTCAATAATTTAAAGGAAAGTTTTTCTATATGATAAGGTTTACATTATGCAGGAATAAGCTAAGGTGACTCAAACCTACATAATCATAATTTACCCAGTCGTATTTTACATTTTTTTCCTTGCTTTTTAACTTTTTAAATTTGAAGGCAGGCATGTTTATTTTAAAGAGTAAGTACCCCCTTTTGATTTATGATTAGAAGGAAAATTTCCATTTCAAAAGACTGGGAGTCAGCACTCAAATTGATAATAAAGTGTTAAATTGACACCAAGTAATCTTTTTTTGGGTGGTAAATTAATGGGATGGCGGGATTGAGAAAGAGGGGCTAGTTGGTATCCACATTAAGCTGAAAACTATATCCATTTCTTTTTATACTTAAACTAATGCAGTATTATTTTGAATATTAATTTTGTAATATAAATTCTCAACATAATCAAGTACACTGCAGCCTCGTCCTAACATTTTCCACCATCGATGAAATTTGATAATATTTGGGTCTGTTTGGGACCCATTCAAAGAGTTTAGTCATCAGCAGTACTGAATGGACTTCACAGCACAGTGCCACCTGTGATGTGTCCCTCAAAATGAACCCTACCAACAGCAGACTTTGAGGCTACAGTGTACTCTTCATTGTATTTGTGCTATAGTTTAGATTGTATTATTTTGTGGGGGGAAATTACTGGACAGGAACATTGTGTGTGTGTGTGTTCAGTTTTTTGTGTGTGGTTGTGTATGTATGGTATGTGTGTTTGTGTGTTTGCATGTGTGAGTGAGATTGTACCTTATGTGGAGTCCAGTTGTACTTCCATCCTATGACCATATCCTTAAGGTTGCATCGCTTATCTTCTGGGACCATTTCTTTCCTTAATTTCACTAAATCATCAGTAGGTGAGCAAGAAATTCAACAGGTGAGTGATAGGCCTGTCTGAAGTCTGCTGAAGCCAGTGCTGCTTTGTATTACTCATTAAAGCAAGGAACCTGGATCACCTGAACCTGGTCTGCATTTCTGTCCTGACTTTACAAACACATTAGCTTAAATGTGAATTTGTCAGAAATGAACATAATTGGAACATAATGATTTTTGTTTAATAAAGTAGTACTTTCTGAGTTTTAGAAATTCCTGATTTTAGTTTCTCAAATATTCAGGCATTATCCTAAGGCATTTTATTGTAGTATAAGTTAAGCTGAAATTGGCAGTTGGATACTTTGTACTGTAATTATAAACACAATGAGACTGTTAATTCCATATATTAGCTATATGATACAAACTGCATTCCAAAAAAGAATTCTAAGACCAAATGTTATTCCATGGGGAAAGTTATCTAAATAACAGGCTCATTTCATAAAATATTTCAGAGCTGCTAGCAGTTGACTGATTTATTTAGTTGGTAATGTTTGTGGTTATTTCACACACGTGTGCACACAAATATTTATGTATAAAACATCTACTGAGAACTGGTAAAGAATATATATGTGTGTATGTCTTTTTAAAAATTATATTTTTGGATTAGGAATTAAGATGTTAAATGGAGCCTTGGTTTCGAAATTAATATCCCGAGCTGTGTTTTCCTCTTTTCTGATTTGTTCTTTGTTTTCAATTTTATTTTTCACTCTTGTATTTTCTATCTTTGTGATTCTTCTGTGAGAGGCTGAAGTTTTCTTAAGTCACATCACCCAGTGTGGTCTTTAATATTTCTGAAGAAGACACATAACCTATTCGCAATGCTTTTTAAAAATCTGAAGTTATAGTAAGAATGTCTTTACATTGAAAGTAATACTAACAGTGTTTATATAACATCCTTTGTACATTCTCAAGAAAATAAAGTTTTGTTAATACATTTGTTGTAACTCAGTACTTCATGGTGGGAGAATGATAATGTTTCATTTATTTACATTCAGCTAAACCAACTTGAATGACTCTAAATACATTTAGCTGTTTTTCTAATAAGAGAAATAAGTACATCTATAATAACAAGATAATTTGCTTTCCATTGTAAAGTTTTTTATAAATCCTACATAAGTACAAAATCGTAAAGACAAAAATTACATTTTTTTGCTTTGAAACTTCAAACATCATTTGAAAATGAGGATATTATAAATAATTATTTAGAAGTGACATTAATGATCCTAGTCTATTTTAAATATTTGCCTGTATATCAGCTTTTCTCATATCTGAGAGTTTACCTCTGTAAATTTGGATTTTAAAATGTCATACTTTAATTTGTCACCTGCTTTTAATTTTTTTGCTAAGCATGGAAATTGTTGGAGGTAAAATTTCTTCTAGTGAAAGGGCATTTAGGACCAAATCATGCGTATTTATAATTCAAACATAATTTTCAAAAATTTTGGCCATATTGCTTTAGTAGTATATATTATACAGGAGACCAAGTTTTGCCTTATGTGTGAACTCATTGCTTTGCTCTGGCATTTCAAAACAACTACTTCACATGATTAGCAGTAAACTAAGAGTAAACAATTGAATGACTGATCAAGTATAATTTAAATATAATTGCTGTGATAATGAAAATACATTTGTTGCTTTCTTAGCTTTAGGTGAAGGCAACATTTTAATATACCTCCATCCATTTAATTGGTATATGGATATCATTTGCAATGTAGTATATTTGTGTGTTAAAGATATGGACATTTTTAAACATTAAAGTTAAGTGGAGTACCCTAATCAAAGCCTTAGTGCTTTTTTAAAGAACTGCTTTTTAGAATAGTCAAAAGGGTCACTAAATATTACAAAATAGAGCATATTTGCATTCAGTTTTGCCATACACTTTTAAGTTGTTTTCTCCCTTGTAGTTTCTGTCATTTTTCATGTAGGTAGGCAATGTGACACATGTATTCCACAATATTTTGTTGTTAGAAGTAATTTGTTTTGAATTGGGCCCACATTCATATGAAATTTTCATACTGAAGAATGATGTTCTTTATTGGTAGCTGAAGGAAAAATGAAGAAGGTAATGCTGTTGGCAATAGCAACAATGTATCTTGCTGTCTATGAAAGCTGTAATTCTTTAATAAAGGTATTTAGAGAATTGATTGCTTCTTATTTAAAAATTTTTCAAAAATGTGAGTCCTTTTGTCTATACTGGATTTTTCCCCCCCTTATTAATAATGGGTTGTGAAAGTATACATTTCTAGTTTTCAAAATAATTTTTCTTGGGAAATGGAAGTGAACTCAGGATGGAACGTGAGTGACCCAAATTGAAATAAACTTCTCCACTGCCAATACTACTTTTTAGTACCTTTGAGTAGCAGTTTAAAATACTGTATTATAACTTTTTGTGTATTTGAGTAATGTGATTTTTAAAGCAGATACATTTTCCTATTCTGTATATTATTATTGCATTATTATATAGATTATGACCGTCTTTTCTATTCCTCAGTTTACAGCCTTTTTAAACATCTGTATTCTTATAGATCTGCTCTTTTCCTGTTTGTAATAAATGTTGGTCCATGTCTGTGTGATTCTTCAGATTTTACTCTAAAATGTAGTATGTTTTTTTAATCTACAGTTTCTTAAGCACATGAGTAAAATGTAGGGTGGGGATGTAAAAAGAAAAATCAGGAGTTATTTGCAAACAGAACTGAGTGATAAATTACCTCAAAGTTTCAGATAGCTTAAATATCATTTGAAAGCAAAGGAAATATTTGCATGTTTACTATTATAAAGTAGTAAAACCTATAAATTTCTATTATAGCTTTATTGAAATAGCTTATCCCATCTATTTTCCCTCTCCATTATCATAGTAGAGATGTTGACTAACATGAGCTATACATTTTTCCCCTTGGGATGTTTTGTCTTCACTCAAAGCATTTCATACTAAAACTTTGCAAAAGGACATAGTCACTTAAGATACAAAATTTCTTTAAATAAAATCTTTACATTTTCTAATCTTTCTATATTCTGGGTAATTTACTCTCCTATGTGAAATATAGCTGTCTTGTTTTCGAGAAAAATCTTAAGTAATGAGCCTGATTGTATTTATATTTTTAAATGTTATGAAGCAAACTATAATCTTTGTAGTCACTGATACATTTTTACTGGGGAAAATGGTCATTTTTTTCCTCAGCAAAGTCTTACAATTTTTAATCTAGCTTCTTTGTGTTCTACTCCTTTATGTAATATAATGAAATAAGATGTTTTCAAAATATTCAAAAGGGGTTTTTTGTAATTTAAAGTATACACATTCTAAAATTAGTTAGGAAACATAGGGATTGCTAGATCAGGCAATTAGAAGAGTCTCTGTGGGTAGTGTTTCTTAAATATTTATGGAATGATGTAATACATAATATATAGTTTTTAAAAATTATTTAGCATTGTAGTTAATAAGATCTTTGGGGATTATTTTGGTATATGATCCCCCCCCATCCCTCTCCCAAGAGATGTATAAACACAAGTCTGTCAAAATATTACGGGGTTCAAAACCTCCATATTTGGGAATAAAACTAATTCCAAAACAAATGGCTTTTTAAAGTGCTCAATATCTTTGGTTCTAACTTGCAGTTAGGAGATCCATGTAATTGACTTCACTTAGAAAACAAAAAGACTTAAAGTCAAAGACTCAAATATTTTCTAAGGAGTTCATTATTTTATTTTGTTTAGTGTGTTCTTTGAACTTTAAACAGTTGTTCTTCCTTTTGAATCAATCAAGTTCAAGGCACTTCAAGGAAATGAAGATGTTTAAAATATTACCAGTGATTTCTATAAAACAGTACACGTCTAAATAAATGTGAAAAGGAATGTGTTTATTAGCTTGTAAATAATTTATTTTTTTACCTTAATTTTTATTGCTGAATAGTTTGCTCTTAGCAACTCCAAATCAGAAAACAAATAGCTATTTAATAGATTGGAGTCTGTATACATATTCCCGCCACATCAGAATCCACGATAATATGAATAAAATTTGTGCGTATTTTCCTTGAATACAGTTTGTTGAGAGATTCAACTGCTTTTCTAAGGTTCAGAGAAACACAACTTGGGGTAAGTTTTAACATTTTGCATTTTAAGAGACCTCCAAAGAAAAAAGTTCTATTTGGAAATGTGATTTTAAAAACAAGTAGACAATGTGAAAGACAGGATTAAATGTAATTTTGGATTAATACTTTGAGGTGTATTAAGCTCCAAAGATAACTAGTAAGGTCCCAAAGCTGTTTTTAGGCTTAATTATATTCTTTTCATGTGACTAGTAAAATTTACTCATTTAGAAATACTCAATTGCAAACTCCTCTTTTTTTTTTTTTCTTGATTGGAAAAGTTTAGGTCTAGAACATACAGATAACTGTATTGTAAAATCTTCATTTGTCCTGAGATTTATATTATGGGAACCGGTCTTTTACAGTAATGTTTTCTGCAACCTTTTCATATGGAATTTGAAGAAAAAAAAGGTGTCATGTCATGCTGGTGGTTGTCTTGACATTTCTTTCACTAACCAGAATTCCAATGTTGCAAGTATTACATATTTAAAGTCAAAGTGGACATTGTGTTTCAATCAGCATCTTAGATCTGGATAATAGGATGAGCTAGTCCCCTTATTTTATACACGAGTAAAGTAAATCAAAACAGTTACCCTTGGAGCCAAAGTTTACAAACTTCATTGCTGGGAAGCTTTTAAATCATGCAGTTTTCTGATTTGAACCCTAGTTCCCAATCCTGCTGACAGTCTTCAAAGGATGGACACATGAAAACGTTTCCTAGGTGTTCTGAGAGGCAGCCAGAGACTTTAGAGGGCAGTAATTGAATCTTCTTTTTTTTTTTTTAATCTTTTTATTGGAGAAATTGTAGGTTTACAGAAAAATCATGCACAGTAATTGAATCTTACTGCTGTCAGTATACTTAATATCTAGCAGAATAAGCCCTGTTGTTTGGAGGCAAAGTGATTTCCTCCTGGCTTTTTCTTTTAGTTACCCGGTGCTCTGCTTTATAGATCAGTATATAATCAATCTTTGAGTATATAAAGTAATCTTTGAGGTGTATATTTTTTTTCCTTTGTCAATTTTGATACATATTAATAAAGCATACAGTCTATCCAAAGTGTAAAGTCTGTCCAAATGAGGCATCTATTTTGTGCTTGGTACAATTTTTACAATGTGGTAACTATATCTTGGGTCTATGATCCATCAGCCTTAGAGTCGTGGGTTTTTTATTTTTTATTTTAGGAAGTACTTGGGAATGAACCTAGGATCGTGTACAATGGGAAGCAGGCACCCAACCACTGAGATACACCTCCTCCCCAATAAGAGTTGGTTTGTTGGTTTGTTCATTGTTTTTAGGAGTTACTAGGGATGGAACCTGGGGCCTTGTATATGGGAAACAGGTGCTCAGCTACTTGAGCTACATCCTCTCTCCAGAGTTCTGTCATTTTAACTTACTTTGAGTTTTTTTCCTCATTGAATTTGTTCTTGGGGTTGAAACCTGCCTTTTCTGGCTTCATAAACTTTGTTTTTAACATAAAATAACCACATGTGGGCCAAACTTTTAAGACAGAATATCTCAAGTGCTATGCGAGGGACACGTAGGCTGGAGAATATGGTTCAAAAAGAATGCAGCTTTTTGTGGTAGCTAACTCTATCTTGGAGAGTTTAAACATAAGAATACAGTATTTTCATGCTTATTCTCATAGTTGCTAAGAAATTCATTTAAGTACTACATGGATCTTATAAGTATATTGGAAATTCTCATTGTTTTGGAGGGGGGCAATGGAGTGTTCTCAAAGAAACATTCTGCTAAAGTGTTTCAATCCATTTCTTGATTTTTCAGTAGAAGAGTCCAGTGCTTCTCAACCATATTAAGCTCACATTCCTTTATTTTTAAGTCTCACGTATTTCCTTAATGGCTTTTGATAGTTTTAAAATAGGATGACTAGAAGTAAGGAAATGGTAATTTTAGAATGGTCTTTGCAACGAATACCTGTTCTTGGGGTTGGCTCTTTGCAGCTGTAATCTAGGGTCTTACACCTAAATGATATTTAGAGGTACTTACAGTAAATCTAGGCTAAATTCCATAAAATTTAAATGTTAAAAGTGACAACGCCAAAGGAAACATTTCATAAAAATATTAAAGAACAAATTTTAGTCGTAGGAGGGAGCTTAAGTCATTTTGAGGATATCATCAGCAAAATAACTTTTTTTCTTATATTATCTGAAGATTTGTTTTAATTATCAGTTTTTGCTACTGTGTATCAATTTGCTTCTTGTAATTGGGTTATGTTAGTAGGTGAGAAGGTACTGAAATATGTTCATTATTTAGATATTTAAAGACTCAAATTGTATACCAGTTCAGGGGATCAGATAGTAGGTAGAATAGCAAGTCAGCATTGTTTTCAAGGATTTCAAATTGAAGTTTTATTTAAGCAATTTTTATAATGCAGTTTTAGTTTTTTATTTTGAATTGATCTTAAACTTACAGAAAAGTTGCAGGATGGATGAAAGAACTCCGATGCACACTTTATCCAGATGGATCTGTTTTCAACATTTAGCCATATATATATGCTTTACCAATTCTTTACATATGCGTATTTTTTCTAAACTCTAGGAGACTGAGTTGTATACATCATGCTCTTCAATATGTATCTCCTATTATTCTTATAGCACAGATAACAAAGATAAATAACAGTTATCAAATTCAGGAAATTTAACATTAATAGAATACTCTCATCTGTAGTCCATATTATAATTGTAATGTCCTTTATGGCTTTTTAAATTTTTCTAAATCACTATTCGGTCAAAGATCATTATATTTAGTTGGCATTGCTCTTTAGTTAATCTTTGGTATGGAACAGTTCCTCAGCCATAATTTAAGTTTGTTCTATATTAGAGTTAGGTTATACATTTTAGCTAAAATCTTATGTAAATGGCGGTATGTCTAAGGAGTACCTAAACCCAGAGACACATGATATTAATTTGCTCCTTATTGGTGATTGAGTTTTGATGATCTTATTCAGTTGTTGACCAGTTTCTCTACTGTGTAGTTATAGTTTCCCTTTTATAACAAGTGAAATAAAAATTAATGGGAGTAAAAAAAAAATTTAATGATACTTTGAGAGAGACTGTAAATATTCTTTTCTCATCCAAAACACCCCCATTCCTCAATTTGAAATCTATTTTTGATGACTCTTACCTAAATCATGTGTGGTATTTTTTCAACAAATGTTTTCCGATACATTTATTGTTGAGTGTAAATAGATACTCTGTTATGACTCAGACTTATTGTTTGTGTTTGAAAACTATTGGAAAGTATTAACTCCCCCACTATGCTTTTTACCCCCGCCCCCTTTTTTTTTTTTAAAGATTTATTTATTTTATTACATATCTCCCCACCCCCCGCTGCAGCGACGCGCCGAGACTGGTCACTGTGCAGGTGCGGATTTCCCCGCTTGTGGGCGGCTTCTGCTTCCATTCACGGCTGGCTCTCAGTTCGCGGGTGGCTGGCTGCGCTCCATTCGCGGGCGACCTGCCCTGTGGCGGCTTTTTTGCCCTGTCCGTGGTAGCTTTTTGCTCTGCCCACGGCGGCTTGCCATTCTCAAGGCGGTCTGTGCGCTAGGAGAGGTCCCTGGGAACCGAACCCGGGGTTTCCCATGTGGTATGCTGGCGCCCTATCCACTGGGCTATCCAGCCGGCCCCTTTACCCCCTTTTAAACATCATACTGGTAAGTGTAGTTTAGAAACCTGATGATTTATAGAATTTAAGTAGTTTATGGTTGTAGTAAATTTTCCAAATATAAATAATATAGTTTGCAAGTTTTGCCTTTAAATTCTGTTATAAATTATATGGGTAAGGTAATATTAAAAAAATGTTTTCCCACTTATTAGGCTATGTAGAAACAACTGCTTTTATATTTTAATGAAAGAGCATTGTAGTTAATGGAAATAAATAGCTTCATATTAATCTACTTAGTTGAACAAATGGCAGATTATTTCAAATAGGAATTTGTGTAAGTCTTAAAAATTTTAGTGGGATCTTTGGCTTTAAAACTGATTAGAAACAAAGTAAAAAGATCATATAGATAAATATTTGTGTTTGCAAACGAAGTTTTTAAAGTACTTGTTTAAATTCTCAGTTGTGCATGTTTTCTATACAAAGTAAAAAGTTGCTAACAGTTTAAAGGAAGTAATTAGTAGCAGTTAAGGATGTCAGATTGCTTAAGCATGGAAATAAATAAACCATAAAAAATGAGCTGTTACATTGAAAATTTGAATTTCCTGGGCTTACCGAAGCATTCAGAGATTAGACATTTAAAGAACAGATTTACAAGAATTCTGTAAAGAATTTAAAGAATTAAAGAACAGGAATTTACAAGTTACTGTATGAAGGATAGTAGGGAAGAACAGGAGTAACAATTTTTTTTTCCTCAACTTTTTACAAACACAGAAAAATTGAAAGAATAGTATAGTGCCTACAATATACCTTCCACCTATACTCTGTATTACTTACAGTTCACCATACATGCTTTTTTTTTTCTCTGTGTATATACAGAACATTGTCCTAGGTAACCACAATACCATTACCATACTTAACAAAGATCACTAGTGTTCTAATATAATTTACTATACAGTTCAGATTTGCATTTTTCCACCTGTCTCATTCTGTTTCTAAAGTTCCATGTTTCAGTGACTGGTGGGATTAACTGAATTTTATGTCCTATAATGGTCCTTTCTCTGTTATGCATTGTCACATTTCATACCATTTCCTACTCCCATCCCCACCCTCCATCTGAATGGGAAAATAATATGAATTCAACTATTTCCAATAATCTGATGTATTGGAAAAGTTCCATTAACTATGTTATACCAAAGTTATTTTCAGTATTGCCATAATTTGGAGGGGAGTGAGAAGGGAATTTTTAAATATGTTCATTGCTAATAGGAGACTTATTTTACTTAAATTTTAAAATATTTGCTGTAACGTTAAAACCTTTTGTGGGTATCTAAAATACACATGGAATTTTCTGGAGTTCTTCAGAGTTGAATGGGTTATTTTAATTGCATTTAAGTAAAAATGTACAAAATTCCTAAATTTCACAGAAAACTTACATTCCATATGGACATTTTATAAGGAAAAAAGTACAAGGGGGGTATCTTTGAAGGTGAAATATTTTTAGAGTAGTTCTTTAGAAATTAGTCATAAAAAGGATGCATTTAAGAATCTGTCAGTTTCTTGTTGATAGGGATTTTTCTTTTCTGATTACTTGTCTCAACAGTAATAGGTAACATTTATTGAGCTGTTAATGTATGCTAGGCATTGTGCTTTTTATGGATTGTTAATCAGTTTAACACATTTCATATGTTCAGTTTTTGTGAGATTTAGAGGACTTAAATAGTTTGCCTAAGATCAACACAATGAAAGTGTAAGCCAGTGAGAGACAGCTGGAGACTTAAATACAGATATTTTATTTACCAAGTCTGTGGT
>PVKH010035534.1:0-11723 GCA_004027955.1 Chaetophractus vellerosus
GTGCTCCGTCCATCACTCGCCTTTCCACCAGTCGCCCTGCCGCCTCCTTATCATTGTGCGCAGATTCCAGATTCCTGGCCTGCGGCACTCGGGGATGCCTGAGCCCGACGGGCCTCCGTGTACCTGGCTTGCCGCGCCTGGGGATGCCTGAGCCCCGGAGAGCCTATCGGCCCGCTGCGCTTGGGGCTCCTGAGCCTGGCCAGCTTGGAACCTTGAGCCAGCAAGCCAATAACCCCCTCTTTTCTCCCTTCTTCCCTTTCCCACTGTTTCCCTTCATCTCCTATCTGGCTGGGGAGGGCCATTTGGAGACTCCCTCGCCTCCTGATGGCTGGGAGGCTCCTTGAGGGTGGCAAGCCAAAACCCCACGGCAAGCAGGGTCACCGCCAAACAATGCCAGCAGCCAGTCCCTGGTCCCTGTGAGTAGTGTCATCGCCAAAAAGCGCCGACGACAATTGACCACAGCAGCAATGCATCAATATTTGTACATCAATTGTAACAGATGTACCATCTGCATGTAAAATGTTATTAATAAGGAAAGGGAAAAGGCAAGGGCATTGGGTATAGGAGAATCCCCTATATTCTCTATGTGATATTTCTGTAACCTAAAACTACTTTGAAAATAAAGTGTAAAAGTAAGACACAGGGAATATACAGAAGAAATTGTCACTGTACATACAAGACAACAGATCTTACAGTGATGAAAGATACAATGTCTAAAAAATTTTATTTTTATTTTTATTTTTTTTTGTATTTTATTTGTTATTTTTAAACTATTATTATTATTTCAATTTCTTATTAATTTTATTTGTTTATTTTGTTGGCTTCATTTTTGGAGAGGTTTTGGATCACAGAACGTTCACAACTTTGGCAGGGGAAGATCACTGGTACTGGGTGTCAGTGATGGGGGATGCATGGAGAAAGATTCACCTGGGGCATGTTTCTAAGGCATATGAATATGTTCAAGTGTTCATGGGGCATTGTCTTGGTGGGTGGAGATCCACAAAATAACAGAAAGAATATTTAATTCCCATCCTGGGGAGTTCGGCTATGTTCTCTAATAAGAGGGCAAGAATCCCCGAATACAAGGGCAGTGTCTACTGAAGGAAGGCAGACCATTATGCCAGGTCCTAGATATTGATGATTGTACTTATAAACCTTTTCTTGTGAAACTGAAACATAGCCTAATATTATATATTGCTTAAGAGTTACTTCCTGAAAGCCTCCTTGTTGCTCAAGTGTGACCTTTCTCTAAGCCAAATTCAGCATATAAATGCACTACCTTTCCCCCAGCATGGGACATGACTCCTGGGGATGAGCCTCCCTGGCACTGAAGGACTATTGCCAAGCACCAACTAGCAATGTATCTGGAAAAGACCTTGACCCAAAGGGGGAAGTGGTAAATACAAATGAGCTTTTATGGCTAAGAAATTTCAAAGTGAGTCAGGAGGTTATTCCAGAGGTTAGGTTTATGCACACCTCAGCAGGATCTCTTTGACTGCCACAGTAAACAGTGCCTCAAATAGTGGAGCTCCTGGAGGCTCTAGAGATATCCAGACACTATAAAACAAGCTCAGGAATTTGGCACCTTGTCAGTGGGCCTTGCTTTGGAATTTATGCTTCCTGGTGTATCAGAGTTAGACTCACTTATAGTTTCCCTACATTTGGCTCTTCTGCCCCTTTTATTTGAGCATGTAATTAGCACTATACTTGTTAAATACATGTCCCAGAGACTCAACTCTTTCATCCATCCATGTGCCAGTTGAGCCCTGAATTTCAGCAGAGTTGCAAAACCTACTCTGCAGTTTCTTGGACTCACCAAGGCCAACTAACAAGGAAATGATGATGGACAACACCCATCTCAAGGAACAGAGAGTATTTGCAACTGCAAGCAAGATAGTTCCAACCATCTGCACCATGGGATCTAAGCACCCTCTCAAATAGAAACAGAGAGGGCATCACCATCCCCAAATCCTCAAGATTGGGGAATGAACAATGGACTAAAGTAGACATTATTATTCTATTATTGACTTATTATTATTCTAGCAATGGAAAACATTTATCATCGATATAAAGGCAGTGGCCACCAGAGATTCTGAGGTGAGGAAGAGGGAAGAATGGGTGTAACATGGGGGCATTATCAAGATTTTGGAATTGTCCTGCATGACATTGCAATAACAATACAGGCCATTATATATTTTGTCATAACCTACAAAATTCTGCAAAACAGAACTTAAACTATAATGTAAACTATAGCCCACAGTTAGTACCAATGTTTCGATATGTGTTCACTAATTGTAACAAATGGACCACACTAATGAAGGATGTTGTTAATGTGGGAAAGTGTGGGAGGGAAGGGAGTGGGGCATATGGGAATCCCCAATAACTTTTATGCAACATTTATGTAATTAAAACTTCTTTAAAAATAAATAAAATGATAAAAAAAAAGAAATAGAAGATCTCAACCAACCAATCACAAAGAAAGGGATTGAAACACTCATCAAAACACATTCAAAAAAGAAAAGCCTGGATGTGGCATGGGCTCCCGTCTACCATATAGGAGGCCCTGGGTTCAGTTCCCAGAACCTCCTCGTGAGGGCAAGCTGGCCTGTGCCCCTGGACAGCTGATGGCCTGTGCCTGTGGAGAGCTGGTACAGCAAGATGACCCAACAAAGAGGAGAAAAGCAGACACAGAGGAAATGTTTAGCAAATGGACAGAGAGAGCAGACAGCAAGCACAAGTGGCAAGGGGGAGGGAATAAATAAAATAAATAAAAATAAATCTTAAAAAAAAATAAAAGCCCAGAACCAGACAGGTACACAGACGAATTGTGACAAACATTCACATAAGATCTAATACTAATCTTGCTCAAACTTTTCCAAAAAACTGAACCAGGGGGAACACTATCAAACTCATTCTAAGAAACCAACATCATTCAAATACCAAATCTAGATAAAGATACTATTTTAAAAAGCATAAATCAATTTCTCTAATGAATGTGGATGCAAAAATCCTCAATAAAATATCACTAACAAAATCCAAAAGCACATTAATAGAATTATACACCAGGATCAAGTGTGTTTTATTTCAATCATGAAATGGTGGTTCTACACAAGAAAATTAATTTAGTGTAATACACAACATTAATAAATTGAAGAAGAAAAACGACATGATCCTCTGAATTGATTCAGAAAAGACACTTGACAAAATTCAACATCCTTTTTTGATAAAAGACACTTTAAAATACAGAAATGGATGGAAACATGGTAAAGTGAATACATGAAATAGCCACAGCTAACATTGTACTCAATGGTGAAAGACTGAGGGTTTTCCTACTGAGATTGGGAACAAGACAGGGATGCCCACTGTCTCCACTCTTATTCAATATTGTGTTAGAAGTTCTAATCAGAGCAATTAGGCAAGAAAAAGAAACAAAAGACACCCAAATAGGAATGGAAGAAGTAAAACTTTCACTATTCACTGGTATGATCCTATATCTAAAAAATTCCCAAAAATCCACAACAAAGGTGTTAGAACAAATAAATGATTTCAGCAAAGTGGCAGGGAACACAATTGATATGCAAACATCAGTAGAGCTTCTATATATTACTAATGAGCAATCTGAGGAGAAAGTCTGGAAAAAAAATCCCATTTACAATAGCGACTAAGAGTGAAATATTTTGGAATAAACTTAACCAAAGATGGAAAGGAACTGTATTGAGAAACTATAAGACATTGCTAAAATAAACCAAACATGAACAAAATAAATGGAAGAACATTCTATGTTCATGGATTGGGAGATTAAATATCATTAAGATGTAAATTCTATACAAACTGATTTACTGATTCAACACAATCCCAATAAAAATTCCAACAACCTTTTTGTAGAAATGGAAAAGCCAATTGTGAAATTTATTTAGAAGGGTAAGTAGCTCTGAATAGCCAAAAATATCTTTAAAAAGAAGAGCGAAGTTGGAGGACTCTCACTTCCTGACTTTAAAGCATATTACTAAGCTACAGTGGTAAAAACAATATGAGACTGACATATTGTTAGATTGACCAATGAAATCACATTGAAAGTTCAAAAATAGACCCTCATATCTATAGTCAAGTGATTTTTGACAAGGCTATCAAACCCACCCAGCTGGGTTGGAACAGTCTATTCAACAAATGGTGATGTGAGAACTGGATATACATATCTAAAAGAAAGAAAGAGACCCCTCACTCACACCTTACATAAAAATTAACTCAAAATGGATCAAGGACCTAAATATTAAAAACTAGAACCATAGAACTCCTAGAAGAAAATATAGGGAGACCTCTTCAATGTCTTGTGGTAGATGGTCGTTTCTTAAACTTTATACCCAAAGCTTGAGCAATGAAAAAAAATTAGATAATTTTACTATTTTCTCAAAATTCAAATACATTTGTGCTTCAAATGACTAAATGGGAAAGGGAGGGAAGAGATTGGAGGAAAATGGCTTAAAGAGGATTAATTTGGAAGCTGAGATCCAGTCTTGGGACATCTTTTCGGGCCAGGAGAGAGACCCTACCCATGTGTGAAGAAAGGATGAGTTTCCCCCACCACTTAAAGAGGGTGGATCTTTCAGCTCAATTTTCAGGGACAGCTTGACTGCCCCAGGCTACAGAGATAGTGAAGCACATTCCCAAAGATTAGAGAGATTAGAAAGATTTAGTTCACAAACCCGCTGTTGGACCTGTATCCCAGAGAATAGGAAGACTATTGTTACCATCCCACTATACTAAGGGGCTTGAGACTCTCCTCCAGAAATTAGGGAAAGTGTGGCCATCATCCCATTGTTATTGGATGGCAAGGTTTAGAGCTCGGCCACCATCCATATGTTTGATGAGGATGAAACCAGGCAAGTTCTCGAAAGGGGTGGGACCTCATGAGACCTGGAGAAGAAGTCATTGTTCTAAGGATGATTCTTAGACCTTGAAATATAATGGAGTATGTCTTGCAGGATTTTGGAACTGTTTGGAACCTGTGATGCCTGTTTTCCTTTCAATTTTTCCTTATGATAATGCAAATGTTTATCCTGTGATTGTCCCTCCTTTGCATATTGAAAACAGATAGCTTGTTCTAAGTTTCATTGGTCTACCACCAGAGGGGAATATTGCCTCAAGACAAACTGAATGCCTATAACTAATTTTTATGAGATTTTGTATTTAGCATTCCTACTGAAAATATTTAAGATTTTTGAAATATTGTGAAATAATGAATGAATTTTGTATATGGAAAAAACATGTCTTTCCAGTTTCAGAGGTTGGAGGGTGACAGTTTAAAGTTCTTTTATGAATCCCCCCCCCCAAAAAAAGATTATGTTCTTAAACTAATCTATTCCTGAGAGTGTGGTACACTTTGATTGCATGAAATTCACTTTAGCTCACTTGATTAGATTGTTTTTGATTGTACTATGTCAGTGAGGCATGAGCCAGTTTGGGTCTCTGCCTTCTTGCTGGGTATGATAAATGGAGACAGAGAGAGATGGTACAGAGAAAGTAAGTCACCATTTTTGCCATTTGAGAGAGGACTTGAGAATCATTAGCAGTCAAAGCTTAAGCACAAAGACCTCAAGACACTGGACCCCTGGAGCAGCTCAAGGCTGAAGACATGAGCCCAGCCACATGCCTGATCACCATGTGGCAGGGCACCAGGATAAACATTAGCTGACTTTGTTGAAAAAGAAATCTTTGACAGTGCCTTGATTTGGACATGTCTTGGCCTCAGAATTGTAACATTTTACCCCAAATAAATCCCCTTTATGAAAGCCAACATATTTCTCCTCTTTGCATTGGCAGCACTGTGGCAAACTAAGACACCACTAGTAGGAATATATTCAGAAGAACTGAAAGCAAAGACACAAACTGACATTTGCACACCTATGTTGATAGTGGCATTGTTCACAATTGCTAAAATATGGAAACAAACCAAGGTTCTATCAACCAATGAATGAATAGACAAAAAGTGGTATAGACATATGATGGAGTACTCTTCAGCTGTAAGAAGAAATGAAGTCATAGTGCATATCACAATATGGTTGAATCTTGAGGACATTATGTCAAGTGAAATAAGCCAGACAATAAAGGAAAAATATTGTATGGTCCCAATGATATAAACTAAATATTTATGAGTAAACTCATGGAGTTAAACTATAGAGTATAGGTTACTAGGATACAGAATGTGAGTTGAGAAGGGAGAACTGGTGTTGAATGTATGTAGGATGTTTGATAAGTATTGTATATGTGTGGAAATGGATAGTTGATAATAACACATTATTGTGAGTAGAATTAACCCTGACAATTTATAAATGTGAAGGTGGCTGAAAGGGGTATTCTATGGCAGTTAATGTCAATTGAAAGAAAGCTAGAGGAGATAGTCTAGGAATCTAGGGACTATGTAACAGTGATTTTGCTGGTGGATGATGATTGTTGTTAATAGTACAAATACAAGAACACTCTTGGGGCCGGCTGTAGCCCAATTGGTAGGGTTCCAGTCTATCACATGGGAGGCCCCGGGTTTGGTTCCTGGGGCCTCCTTGAGTGGGCAGACCACCTTGAGAAGGCAAGCCACTGTAGGCAGGGCAAGCCGCCGTGGACAGGACAAGCCCCTGCAAGCAGGGCAAGCCGCCGTGAGCAGGCAGGTCGCTGCGCAGTGAGCTGACTCGGCAGGTCGCCACAGATGGGGGAGACAAGCCGACACAGAAGAATGCAAAAATGAATACAGTGAGAACAAGCAGAAAGGGGGGGATATATATATATAAAAGAATGCTCTTCTATTACAAAGTATTGAGAATATGAAGATACATGGGGAAAATAAAACAAATGTAATGTATAGACTATATTTAACAGTAATATTGTAATATTTTTAAGGAAATGGAAGAGAATTTACTATATCAAAGCTATTTATCAATCATGGGGGGTATAGGCAGTATGGGATTTTTCCATTTGGAGTAATGAAAACATTCTGAAATGGACTGAGCTGATGACAGCATAAGTCTCTGATGAAGTTATAGTCCACTTTGGATGGACTGTACAAAGCAGGGTACCATATAACACAGTGAAACCCTTGAAGAATGATGGACTGTGGTTAACAGTACAAATATGAGAACATTCCATCATGAACTATAACACATATACAATAATAATATGTGGTATTAATGATAGGATGGTTTATGGGAAAATACACCAAATATAAACTATGGACTCTAGACAGCATAATATTATGATGATGTGTTTTCATCAGTTTTAACAAATGTGTCACAACAATGTAAGATGTTAATGGTTGGGTGATATATGGGGATCCTGTATGGTATGCATGATTGATTTTCTTTAAAAAGTTGAAAAAAAAAAAACAGAAAACAAAGTAGCTCCTACCTGAAATACTACTTCTGAATTTTTTCCCATTATATGTGGTCATCTAACAAAGTCTCTAAGGTCATCATTAACTGTGCACATATCTCCATGTTTGCATTTGTTGGACCTCTATTTTCAATTTCTTTGGAATAATTCATCTCTCACCAGTGGCTTTAAATATTAAATTTCTTTTATATCTGAATGACTTCCAAATATTTCTTTTTCTCAGGTATCTCTACTGAACTTAGGCAAATCAGTATTCTAGCCACCCCACTGGCCCTCTATATTTCTTAGGTATTTTCACATTCAGTAGAGCTTGATGTATTTTGTTATAGTTGAAAATTATTCCCATGGTATTTTCTATCTTAAAGAATAATTTTACTCCCCATTCAAACACCCAAACCCAAAACTTATGATTGATGAGACCCCTTTCTTCAAAACCTTCATACATGAGGAACCTAAGGCCAAAAGAGGAACAATAATTTCCCAACAGGCATTAGAGGTAGAATCAGAAACAAAATCCCAGCCTTCTATATTTCTATACCCAGATTGCTTCTCTTTCCACAATACATTTGTACAGATATGAATCCTATTTCTCCCTTTCCAGCTCTCAAAAATTTGATAATGGGTTTGGGAACATTAATGTGGCAAACAGCATGTGGTGCCTAGAAACACAATATAGTATTACTTCAAAATCCTTCACCTTCTTCCTTGGTAAAAAGCTTGATTTGCTTTCAAATACCAAGTAGCCCTGTGTTTTGGGGAAAGCTTTGCTCTTCTCTAGACCAAGATAGTACTCATGGTAAGTCAAAGACAAAAAAATAATAAGTCATTTTCAATTCCAGTAATTTCAAAATGGTAATGTAATATAATTTTGACTATGTGTTGAATTTGGTTAGGAAGATTAGGGTAAAAAATTATACTTAAAAAAGGACACAATGGATGCCTTCCATGGCCATAGCCTCTGCAGTTGCTAGTGCTGGTCACCTGACCTGGCTACAGTGCTGAGGAGACACAATGGAAGTTGCTGTTGCCAGAGTCAAGCCCTCCACTGCTGCCACCTGAAGGAGCCAGGCCGCTCAGCCTTGTCCCAGCACTCCATGCCCAAAGCCGTGAGAGAATCTTTTTAGGCAGCACCTACCTTTGAACCTTGATAATAGAAAGATGTAAGAGTAAGATGCAGCTTCCTCTACAGGATAAAATCAATTTCCTTGTACCATATCATGTGAACAAAATATCAAAATAATTAGAGTTTCTTATGGCTGCATACTAATCAAGACTTCTTTCTATTGGTGAATGGATGTTGCAAATGATAAGTGTTTCCACACTGATTTCTGAACTATGTGAAAGTGAGAAGGAGGCAGATGGATTCCAGTTTATGATATGTGCCTCTCAGGAGAAATTTGGAATGAAATTGTTAGTGTAAAGATAGCAAAATGCATCTATTCTGGAATTGTTAAAACCCTTAACAAAGGGAAAAAGGGATATTACCAACTGAGATTGATCAGTTCATCTAATCACAGGTCATCAAAACAGCAGTGTTCCTACCAAGGAGGTTTAGGATGCTGTTTTTATATCTCAACCTGAAAAACTCAGTTCCAAATGAGCATATTCAGTTTTGGAAAACTATATTACTTGACCCAGGGCATTTGATTTTATATTTTAGAAGTTTTAAAATAAAATACTTTGCATTTTAAGTTGCCAAGAGATTACAGTGAAGTAACATACCTGATAATGGATTCTAACATCTTAGGGAAAAGTATACGATGCTCAGAGCTAGTGATGTATCATATAACCATGGAGAGGAAACCATCACCAAAGCCAAATTGTAATGAATGCAGATGTGAAAGAAGAAATGATCTTTCATTCCTGGTATTTTAAGTTTCTAAATGAACAGCCTTAAACTGGTATTTGTTCAGATTTGGGGAGGTTTATGTGGTCATAAACCCCTTACTGTTGAAGCTATTTTGAGTTAGGTTTTATAATATTTTGAGATAGGCAACTGAAACGTGATAAAATGTGCCGGCTTATAGGAGGAGAGGAGAAACATCCTACTTCTTTATACTTGTATTCCCATAGGTTATTTTGTTTTATTTTGGTTGGTGTTCTGAATAGTATCCATGTAAATTTCTTAAAGGCAGAAATGTGATAAGTTTACAAAGGGGCAGTGAATAGTAGTGAAGATCCAAAGTGAAGCTAAGTATGTTCTACCCAACAATGACAAAAATAATGTGTTTTCCCAGGTATTTCTAAAACTCTCCCAAAGCCTCTAAACTAGTCATCCACTAGTCCCCGGCATTGTTTTCTAATTCCAGAGCATCAGAAACTGAAAGACTAGCAAAATCAAAAGCAGGGGACCCTAAAACTCCAGGGGGCAAAGGTCTTAGAATGCCAAGAGAACATAAGTAGGTTACTATATTTCTTTAATGCTAAGAAGTCTTGTAAATGCATAAAACACACTTTTCTATTGTTATCTCATAATTATTGATGATTATTCACCATACATATGAAATTGAAGTAGGAATTATTAAAGACACAAAATAAAAATATGTTTTTTATCCTTAATGAATCACATAAAACAATTAAAACAAATTTTACTGGTCTTTTTTGAACTGATTACAGTTGGCAATGGAGTTTAAATGAGGAGGAAAGCATGGCCTGTAAAGTTACAAAAGATTGTAAAGATAAAACAAGATTTTTTTCTTGGACCTTTACTAGTCAAAAGGGTTTAATTAGGCAAGTAGAAGGATAAATAAGTAAGAAGCTGTTGTAGTAACTTGAACAACATAATAGAGAAAAGGACACAAAGAGGGAATAGTCACGGTAATATCAGATGTATAATTCAAAACCTGATTAAAGAAGCTATGGAGGCGCTGGCTGTATAGCCCAGTGGATAGGGTGCCGGTTTAACAAGTGGGAGGCCCTAGGTTTGGTCCCCGGCGCCTCTCCAGGCAGGCAGACTGCTTGAGAAGGCAAAAGCCACCATGAGTGGGGCAGAACCACAGTGGGCAGAGCGGAGCCACCTGCGAGCAGAGTGGAGCTGCCTACGGGCAGGGCAGAGCCACCCACGAGTGGGCAAGGCCACCGCTCACCGGTGAAGCTGACTTGGTGTGTCACCACAGCGGCGTGGAGGGGGGGAGACAAAAAGCAGAAAAAAAAAATAAATAGAAAAGAAGCTATGGAATGGTGAGAAGATGGCAGAGTAGGAAGATCCAGAAATTTGTCCCTCCACCAGAACAACTACTGAACTGGCAGGAACTCTCTGAATCAACTATTTTGGAACTCCAGAGTCTAAAAAACAGTACAGCATCCAAGGAGGATTGGGAGGAAAAAATATGGTAAATTGCAGTAAATACCATTGAATTTCATTCTTGATACTATGGCTACAATCCCCTATTCCCTATTGTCACCGTAGGAAGAAGTGGGAGGTCCTTAATCCCTGCTCCTGGTGCAGTTTGCTGGTGCCTGGGTGAGATATAAAGACCTAGTTCTCCAAGACTCAGGGGTGTGAGTCCAAGAAGTGCTTACTGTTTCAATTAGCTACTTCAGATTGACAGGACTCCACCATTGAAGGTAGCCACTGTTCCAACCACCTCAGGCAAAAGAGGCAGAGGATTCTAAAAGACTGTACATTTCCTCAAAACTAGTGAAAACTGTTAAGGGTTTCATTACTTAGGAAAGTGCCAAATCAAGAAACGCAGTTTGTATTGGAAGACTAAATATCAATAAGATGTAACTTCTACCCAAACTAATTTACAGATTCAATGCAATCCCAATAAAAATTCTAACAACTTTTTGGCAGAAATGGAAAAGCCAATTATCAACTTTATTTGGAAGAGTAAGGGTCCCCAAATAGCCAAAAATGGCTTAAAAATGAATGAAATTGGAGGATTCTTAGTTCCTAACTTTAAAGCATATTACTAAGTTACAGTGGTAAAAACAAAACAAAACAGCATAGTACTAAAGATAGATTGACCAACAGAACCAAGGATGCTCAACCCACCCAGCTGGCCTAAAACAGTCTATTCAACAAATGGTGCTGGGAGAACTGGATATCCATATCCAAAAGTAAGAAAGAGAACCCTTATCTCACACCTCATACAAGAATAAACTCAAAATGGATTAAGGACCAAAATATAAAAACTACAATCATGAAACACCTAGAAAAAATATAAGGAAATATCTTCAAGATCTTTCAGTAGGCAGTAGTTTCTTAAACTTTTCAACCAAAGCATGAGCAATGAAAGGAAAAATAGGCAGATGAGACCTCCCCAAAATTAAACACTTTTGTTCTTAAAGAGACTTTTTCAAGAAGGTAAAAAGGCAGCCTATTCAATGGGAGAAAATAT
>PVKH010035535.1:0-11720 GCA_004027955.1 Chaetophractus vellerosus
CCACCAACTATCACTTTGAAGAAAATATTATTGTGTTCATCCTAAACAATCAAAGGAATAGGAGAAGTAGATTTTTCTAAAGATATATAATTGCCAGTTCTTTTATTGTTTAGTATTAGGCAAAATTTTTAAAAATAAAATAGAAATAATAGCTCCATAATTCTAAAAAACATTAGATACATTCTCCTTAGACTATAAAAATTATAAATCAACAACAAATGAATAACACCCTTGCAGGGAAAAATGCTATCTATTTAAAATTTTACAAATCATCACTGAAATGTATGACAACAGTAGTATGAAGGACTGAAGGAGGAGAACTGGAAATACACTGTTGTAAGTTTTTTACACTATACGAGGAATGATATAATATGAATGGAAGGTCAACTCTAATAAGTTATAGATGAATATTATCAACCATGGTGTGAAAACTGAAAAACACAAATTATGACTAACAATCCAATAGTGGGGATATAATGAAATCATTACAAAAATTAGTGTTAAAGAAAGCAGGGAGGGGGGGCGGCTGTAGCCCAAATGGTAGGGCACTGGTTTACCACATGGGAGGCCCCGGGTTCGGTTCCCGGGGCCCCTTCAAGCGGGCAGACTGCCTTGAGAAGGCAAGCCGCCGTAGGCAGGGCAAAAGCCACCGTCGGCAGGGCAAAAGCCGCCGTGGGCAGGGCAAAAGGCGCCATGGGCAGGGCAAAGCCGCCAAGGGCAGGGCAAGCCCGCAAGCAGGGCAAGCCACCCGCGAGCAGGCAAGGCCGCTGCGCGGTGAGCTGACTCGGCGGGTCGCCGCAACGGGGGGAGACAAGAAGAACACACCAAAAGAAATGAACACAGCAAGAATAAGCAGAAAAGGGGGGATATATAATAAATAAAAAAAAGAAAGAAAACAGGGAAGGAGTAAAAAGGGAACAAAGAGGAAAATAGAAAACACATTGCAAGATAGTAGGTTCAAACCCAACAACAATAATCATTAATTTAATGTAAATAGTCTAAACACCACAATTAAATATCAGGAACTGTTTGATTGGATTAAAACAAACACAAAGAAACAGATGCAATATATGACATTTACAAAGAAACCCACTTTAAATAAGTAGAGAGTGGCATTAAGTAAAATGATGGAAAAAGGTCTACCATGTAAACACCAATCAAAAGAAAGCAATTATATAATTTGATATATCATTTATGTAATCTAAAGCTTCTTTAAAAATAAAAAAATTATGAATAAGAAAAAAGAAAACGGGAGTGCTTACATTAATATCAGACAAATTAGACTTCAGCAAAAGAGATAAAAAGAGGCACCTCACAATAGTAAATGGATCAGTTGATCAAGAGGACGTAATGACTCTAAATGCATATGCACTTGATAGCAAAGGTAAAAAATAGATGAAAGGGGAAAAAACCCTGAAAGTTGAAATAGAAAAAAAGCCCCAATTTCAGTTGGAAATTTCAACACATTCTCTCCATTATTTGTTGTTCTTGTTGTTAGGTGGTACCTGGGATTGAACCCAGGACCTTGTAAGTGCAAAGCAGGCACTCAACCACTGAGCTACACCCACACCCCATCTCAATAGTAAAAGAAAATCAATAAAGTTATAGAAGAACTGAACATCATCATCCACCAACTGGTGCTAATTGACACTTTAGAACTCTCTACCCACTAATAGCAGAATAACACAGGACAGTCACATAGATCATTCACAAAGATAAAAACTTCAATTAGAGTACTGAAATCATATAAAGTATATATTTTTATTACAAGCAAATTAAACTAGAGATCAACAACAGAAAGTATCAGGGAAAAAAAAACCAAAATATATGAAGATTAAACAAAACACTTGTAAATAATCCATGGATAAAATTAGAATCACAAGGGAAATTGGAGACTATTTTAACTGAATGAAAATGAAAACAAAACATACTGAAATTTATAAGATGCAGTTAAAGCAGTGTTTAGAAGGAAATGTATAGCTTTAAATATGTGTATTAGGAAAGAAGAAAGGTCTCAAATCAATGGCTTACACCTTAAGAAACCAGTAAAGGATGATAAAATTAAACCCAAAGCATGCAGAAGAAAGGAAAGACTAATGATAAGGGAAGAAGTGTGTGAAACTGGGAACCAAATAGCAATAGAGAACATCAATGAAAAGTAAAAGGTGGTTCTTTGCATAGACGTTAATAAAATATATTATTTTCTAGTCAGACTGACAAGAAAAAATGAAAGAAGAAATACAAATTAACAATATCAAGAATAAAAGACATCACTCCAAATCCTATAGACATTAAAAGCTAAAGGAATATCAAATAAAAACCTCCCTGCCAATAAATTTGAAAACTTAGGTGAAATGGACATATTCCTTCAAAGACACAAACTTCTCAACTAACTTAAGAAGAAATAGATTTGCTTTTTATCTGTTAAATAAATTGCATTTGAAGTTTAAAGTCTTACAACAAAGAAAGCTCCAGTATAAGGTGTTTTCACTTTAGGTAGAAATAATGCCAGTTCCTCAAAAACCTTTCCAGAACATAGAAGAATAACTACTTCCCAACTCAATTTACAAAGCCAGGATAGTCGAGTTCAGCAGACATTACGGTAAGTAGGGTGTGGCCTTCTCCATGAACCACTGCCCACATCCACCTCATAGAGTACCACTGCAGTTATCAAATGTAGTTGTGTACTCTCATGTGTCACTTGTGAAACCAAAATAAACTCTAAAATAAACACCATTCTCATTGGTATTTGTATCCTCATTATCTACCACATAAAGCATATTTGAATAAATAATAAATGAATCAAGGATATACCAGTACTCTGAGGTAGGAAAGTCTGCTTTCGTTGAACCATAATACAACGTTAACTTCACCTTTGATCTATTAGCTTTTCAAAAACTCTGCTGGATTTCTCTATAGTTTCCTAAATAATTGAGTGTTTTGGTGAATTAGTGTTTACACTTTCTAATCAGAGCTGGGAGATGCTTTTTTTTTCTAAATTTAATAAAATCTCTCTCTCTATGTCTTGGAAGGAGGATAATATCACTTACAGTTCATATACAGCAATTTTGTCATTTTGTTGTACAGCTTCCTTCACCTACATCAAGATCGTTTTGGAGCAATCACAGGTCAAAGTCATTTCCTTCTTATTCTCACTGTCCTTCCAAATACCAACTCAAGTCTATTAAAACAAATCTTCTGGTTTGTTGCTCATGTGCTATGATTTAAAATGAGCCAGCCATTAATTTCAAAAGCACTGGTGAAACACATGAGACTCCTTCACCCTCTCTCTTTTGTTCCTGCAGGATTCTTTCAAGTGAGCTTGCTTTGTGCTGGATAGGCCAACTGTCTTACTTTGAATTGAGTACTTCATTATGGAAAGATTCAAGTTCCTCAAAATTACACTTGGGTGGAAAATAATTTAAATGGAAATTCCCTTAGCTATTGTAAGATGAGGAAGTGCCAAGCGTATGTCAAAAAGTAGACTGCTCACTAAGAGACAACAAATATAATATGTAAATAGGCAAAGACAAAAGAATTAGTAACCAAGACTTGAAGTATCAGATTTAAGTGGTTTTCATTGATTCTCTCTCAAACACAAAATGTCTTTTCCTTTTTATTCCCTTAGAAAATGAAGTAGTCTTTTATGTCTGTCTTTTTAAAATACTTTAAAAATATTTAAACCATAATTCAACAATTATTCAGCCCCTAGTCTGTGCCAGACACCCTGCCACATAAATATTGCAGGGTTTCTGCCATTATGAAATTTATTGTCTTGGTTTTAAACTATGTCAGGAGCATCAGTAGTTTAATATAAATAAGGAAAAATATCACAGTAAAGTTGTCAGACATTTCTGAACCAGTGGGTTAAAGTAGTCAACACACTTAAATAGTAAGAAAAAGAAGCATCTTTTTGCCATAAAATAACTGAAATCATCGGACTGCCTTGTGTTAGAGCAGGAATAGCAGTAGTAAAAAGTAAGAATAATTTTAAAGGTAGGAGTAATAGTGGCAGAGATAATAAGTGTTTACATATATTCACCAATTACTAGGTAACAGGCTTTGTGCCAATTGTTTTACGTGCATCAATACATTTGATTTTCATAATAACAACATGAGGTAGGTCCTATTATTATCCCCATTTTAGAGATGAGGACACTGAGTATAAGGGAGGCTAAATAAGTTCCCCATTATTGCATAGTTAGCATATAGTAAAACTGGTTTGGGAACCTGGGTCTACTGTTTTCAACTATACTAAGTGGGATTTACAAAGAAGCAGGACTGGTTTAAATGTAGTCTTAATCAGTTCCTACTGACTGAACGCTGGAAGTTACTTCAGGGATTAGCAACTTTTTTTCTGTATAGGGTCAGATAATAAATATTTTAAGTTTTGTGGGCCATAAGGCCTTTTATTTAAAATCCTCAATTCTGCTATTGTGTAGTGACAATAAAATTTTATTTGCAAAACAGGCCAACCCTTGAGTTGCATAACCAATGTGAGCTTCAATTTTTTTTATCTGTAATATGGAGATGATTCTATGCTATGGAAATACTGTAATTATTTAAATAATTATGCAAAGGCTCTAACATGATAGATAGTAGGTGTTTAATACATGTTAGCTATTTCATTATTATTTTACTCATTTTTTTCATTTCTAATCCACAAAATGGAGATAAATTCTATATTTCTGCTCTTCAATAAAAATATTTACCAAAAACAGATGATGCAAATATCATCTTAAAAATATAAAACTGTATGTGTGTGTGTGTGTGAGTGAGTCTGTAAAATATGCTGTAAAGGTTGGACATATTAATTCATTCAAATATTTAGAGAACCTACCATGCACAGAACCTGCTGGGTACTAAAAATGCAAAGATTGTAGAAACACAGACTTTATTCTTTAGAAACGTAAAAACTTAGGAGATGACGTGTATAAAAAAAAACTATCCAGAGTTGGAGGATTTATTTTCTATCAATACCTCTATAATGCTTATCAAATTGGGTCACAAGCACTTCCCTTCTCATGCGGATCCCCTCCGATTAGCCTGTATCTCCCTCAGGTGTGGGGAGGCCTGTTCCCTCTACATGCTCAGTGTTCACAGCGGACCCTAACTTGCAGCAGTAAACGCATATGCGGGGATGAACAATGCATGGCAAATAAAGTGTTAAGTCATGCACAATCATAAGATAAAAGAGACATCTTCCAACTGTAATAATCCAAGAAAACGTAATTCATTTACCAGCTTTTTAAATTAAGCCTCTCAGGGGAATTTGAGTGAGCTTGGCCTGCATGACAACCTTTTTTTTTTTTTTTTTTTTTTTTTTTGGTCACTTTTGGTAAACCTTTCTGGGCCTGGTTTTCCTCTCATAAATAGGAAAACTATACTAATTTCACAAAATTGCTGTGAGGGAATTGAATCATGTCTCTCACAAAAGCATGTTCAGGTCCCAACCCCTGGTCCTGTGGGTGTGAACCCATTTGCAAAGAGGAATTTTAAGATGTTATCAGTTAAGGAATGAGGGTGAACCTTAATCCAATATGGCTGAAGTCCATGAGAACAAAGGAAATCGGACCCAGTAAGAGAAGCCACTGGGAGCAACCAGAAGCTGGAAGTCAACAGAACCCAAAAGCGAAAGGAGAAGATGCTACCATGTGCGTGGCCATGTGACAGAAAAGCCAACGAACCCAAAAGATTGCTGACCAGCCAGAAGATACCAACCCAGGAAGGAGACAAACCTTCTAGCCTCTGAAACTGTGAGACAATAAATTTCTGTTGTTAAGCCAACTCACTGGTATTTGTTTTAGCAGCTAGGAAACTAAAACATTACCTTAGATAATTTTATCTCAAGAGTTCATACAGTGACCAAAACACAGTAAAAATAATGGCTAGGGTGATGATGGTGACAGTTTTGATAATGGTGATGATCGGTAACATCTGGAGTGGGATTGTCCAAAAGTATCAAACAATAAGAGTGAGTTGAACAATTATGGGTTTATTTTTCTCACATAACAAAAATTCCAAAATTAGGCTATTGCTGATATTTGCTCTGCAATGTCTTTGGAGACCTAGGAACTTTCTATCATTCTCCTCTGCCATTTTTTAGTTAAGTGCTACTTAATATGTATTCCATGGGCAGGTAGTATTAGCATCACCAGGAGTTTGTTAGAAATGTAGGGCATCTCCCCAACCTACTGAATAAGAACCTCTTGGCATGGGGCCCAGGAAACTGTACTGATCAAGGTTCCCGTATCATTTACTTATGTGCATTAAAGTTTGAGAAATACAGTTTTAGCCTATGTTTTCATCCTCACACTTGTTTCCTCATAGCAGCAAGATACCTTCTTTAGTTTCAAATATCCTTCTCATGTAGAAAACAGGAAGAACGACTCTAATGAGCAGGTTCCTTAGGTGGGAATGTACATAGGAAGACGTGTCTGGAAAATGGTAAAGAATTTAGGTGAAATGGAGCATGTACTTAAAAGGTTGTTTGGGAATTTAGACAGGGGAAATAGACTACGGCTTGTAATATCAGGCTAAATAGATTGTATATCACTCACTATAGGATGGGGACAGGATCAGTATTGTAGTTTTGGAGAGCCTAAAAGCATTTAAGGAAAGCTTCTGTAAACCAGTTTTTCCTAGGCAGGCCATGGAGTGAGATTCCCATATGGGGTGGAACATCTGATACTTGCAGGCCTATCCGGTGTTCCTGATTGCAATTCTCCCTTAACAATTTGTTATGAATCACCACCACCACCAAATGTAGACGCACAAACTTATAATGCCACTTAAGAGTTGAGATGAGACTTTTAAACAAGGCTTTAAAAACAGACTAAAGATTTGAGTATCACAAAAAGAAAACAGGATACAACATAACTACATAATGTGGCTCAAAAGATGAGGCTTGTTGGCTCATTTATCACTAGTTTTGATAAAGGTCTCCTTTAAATTTTACCACTGTGGATTGCCCTGAAAGACCTTAAGACACCCTGAAATCCAGGAGACACTTTCCCCAGTTTCTTAAGGCCTATCTTCATAATTCAAGTTCCTTCTCTAATGGGAACTTCATTTCCGTATGATGGATGATAGGAAAATCACTCCCTTTAAGAGATAAATGAGGGGCCGGCCGTATAGCCCAGTGGATAGGGCGCCGGTATACCACATGGGAGGCCCCAGGGTTCAGTTCCCGGGGACCTCTCCTAGCGGGTAGACCCCCTTAAGAAGGGCAAGCTGCCATGGGTGGGCAGAGCCGCCGTGGGCAGGATAAAAAGTTGCCACGGACAGGGCAAAGCCGCCATGGACAGGGCAAAGCCGCCACAGGCAGGGCTGTTCGCCCGCGAACGGAGCGCAGCCAGCCACCCGCGAACTGAAACTGAGCCAGCCGTGAATGGAAGCAGAAGCTGCCCACAAGTGGGGCAAGGCCGCCTGCACGGTCTCAGAGCGTCGCCACAATGGGGGGAGACAAAGCAGACAAAGAGGAACACAAGAATGGACACACAGCAAGAGCAAGCAGAAGGGGCAGGGGGGAAATGTAATAAATAAAAATAAATCTTTTAAAAAAAAAAGAATGGACACCCAGCAAGAGCAAGCAGAAGGGGGGGAATGTAATAAATAAAAAATAAATCTTTAAAAAAAGAGAGAGATAAATGATCTTCCACATCATCTTTATTTTTATAAAAAATATATATATATATATATACACATACACCCAGAGGAACTGAGAGCAGTGATATAAAACATATCTGCACACAATGTTCACAGAGACATTATTCACAGTTGCCAAAAGATGGAATCAACTCAGGTGTCCATCATGACGAATGGATAAACAAACTGATGTACACACACCATGGAATATTATTCAGCGGTAAGAAGAAATGAAGTTGTGAAGCACATGTGGATGAACCTGGAGGACATTATGTTGAGTGAAGCAAGCACAGCACAGAAGGACAAATACTGTATGACTTTGCTATTATGAACTAAATATAATGAACAAACTCATGGAGTTAATAGCTAGAATATAAGTCACTAGAGAAAAGAATGTGGTTAGAGAATGGAAAGCTGAGATTTAATCTGTGCAAAATTGGTAAAAAGTTGTTTGTAAATGTTTGGAAGTGAATAGAAATGGTGAAAGCACAACATAGGATTTGTAATTAGTAGCACTAACATGGGTATGTTTTTTATTGTTTTTGTTTTTGAGTAATGAAAATGCTCTAAGATTGATTGAAGTGATGAATGCACAACTCGGTGATTATACCAAATGCCATTGATTGTACACTTTAGATAAATTGTATGGCTTATGAACAAAAAAAATAATAGGGTGAGTTGGGGGAAAAATACACCAAATGGAAGGTACCAACTACGGTTAGTAGTATTACTTTGATGATGCTTTTCCATAATTTGTTACAAATGTTTCACGAAAATGCAAGGTATTTGTGGTGGGGTGATGAATGGGAGCCCTATATGATGTTAAGTTCACAACTTTTATTACACACTTATTTTGTAAGTTCACAACTTTTACTATATACTTATTTTGTATGTATGTTCATATATGAATGATATACTTCAATAAATTGTTTTTAAAATGAAAAAAATTCAAATATATGGAAAAGTTCAGAACTTTTGTGAATTTGAACATTTTGTCATTCTTGTTTCAGATATTTTTAATAATTTAAACAATATCACTTTTCTGTATACTTTACCTATTCTATCCCACTCTTCCTTTTAAACCAATTTGTTATACAGCTCTCATTCCCATTATATTCTAGGTAAATAATATTCCCTGGATTTAGCTCTCAGGGTGTCATCCATGTGAAGCGTGCCTCAAAGCGTTGTTCAAAACAGGTGAACGCCTTTCTTCCCCATCCATGTTTATATATTTATATATTTTTATTCAAATGCATATTATCACATTAAAGTGAATACTAACATTATGCTCATTTTCAAACTTTAAATAAATGATAGTGTATTGTTTCTATTGTTCAAGGTAGTATAGGGTACAATTGGATGGTAAAATAATAAGCCCAAATATTTCCGTGGTTTAACATTCTACGTTTACTTCAAACACACCATAGAGGTAGTGGAAAGATGTTCATCTCTGAGATGGCTTACCTCCATGGAATTAGTGAGGGGCCTGGGGTGAAATGGCTCCCTCACCTTGTGTATTAATTTTACATTGCTGCATAACAAACTACCACCAACTTTGCAGCTTAAAAAAACACCCATTTATTATTTACAGTTCTGTAGGTCAGAAGTACAGGCACAGCATGGCTGAGTTCTCTGCCCAGGGTCTTCCAGTGCTACAATTAAGATGTTAGCCTGACTGCAATCCTTTGTAGAGACCCTGGGGCTTCTGCTTCCAAGCTAATTCAGATTGGTGGCATATTTCAGTTTCATGCTGAGAAAATGAAATCCCAGTTTCCTTGCTGGCTATCAGTTGGGGCTGCTATTGCCTTCTGAAGGCCACTATCATTTCTTTCCATGCAACCCTTTTATATCATCAAGGATAGAAACAATAATTTCCCTCATGTTAAATCCTTCTCAAATCTCAAATGTCCAGGGAGAGCCAGTTCCTTTTATAGTTTCACCTGATTAGTTCAGACTCACCAAGGATAACCTTTAAAGTCAACTAATTTGGGGCCTTAATTGTATTTGCAAAATCCCTTCACGGAGGCACCTAGATTAGTGTTTAATTGAATAACTGGGAGAAGGTGGATATATGCCTGATGGTGGGGTGCAGGAGGAGGCATCTTGAAGTCCATCTTAGAATTATATGTTCCACTGGTGTCAACATCCTAGTCAGCCTGAGGGTGAAAAGGTATAGAGGAGCATTCATAACAGTTGTTTATAAGCCAATACTGGAAGTAGCATATTTCAATTCTCTTTATGTTCTGTTGGAGAGAAATTAGTCATGTGCACAATTCTATCTGCAAGAGAAGACAGATTATGTTTTCTGGAGTTTTACACAATAAGAAAAATGAGATTTTGGTTGATAACTAGAGAACTTCATCATATTAATCATGATTTAGACATTCTCTCTCTCTTTCTCCCACCCTCTCTGAGCTCACTTTGCCATGCCTGGTGCTTTTGTGGTTATTACCACAAAACTCAAAACACACTGGCACCCCTGTTAAGGCATAAATATTATCTGTGGGTCTGTGGGACAGGAAGTAAGCAGAAGTAAGTTTGTCTCAGAATATATTTAGAGTCTCTGTGTTATCTGCCTTTGTTGACAAAGAACTTTATATAAGCTGTGGCCATAGGAAGTGGCTGGAAGAGAAGCCCACTGTGGCCCATGCTTTAAGTACCAGACCTAACTCAGGTCCCTAACTTTGTGTCAATTCATTCTGTTTTAATCTGTAATTCCACTAGGAGCCAAACTCACTTTCCCTGTTTTTTGGACTTTGATGCCAAAAATTCTAAAGTTTCACTTTTGATCATAGCTTCATTTCCATTCACTTTTTTTGTCCATGAAGGTATTTATATTAATGTTATATATTCCTTTTTTATATTCTAACCATTATTGGGATATTTTGGATATGTTGGAGAAGAGTTGAAGACTCAAAATATACTCACCAGATGCCATCTTCAACAGATATATATGAGTAATGATTTTAACATGATTCCTATGGATCTATTTCTATTGCCTATTGTTTCTCTTGTTATTTTGTTCATGTTTTCTAGTTTCTTTATTTGTCTTACTGTTTTGATTTAGTGCCAGAAATTTTATCTGAAAAATTATAGAATTAATTTGAGACGTACAATGATATTACCTTCTTCCACAGAAGATACAGTGGGCTTCTGACAGGTGACTAAGGGCATAAGCAATCAATGGTCCTCTTAATGTAATTTCAAAATTTGAGACAATTCAAAACTGCTGTAAAAGCTGATCTACTTTATGACTCAAACTTATTCCAAAATGTAGCCATTTATAGTCCAAATCCAAGGCATGAAAAGTTTATTAGGCTTCCAACCCAATCTCTGGAGATCCAGGAATACAATTTTTATACCCATAGCCAGTAAGGTCATCAAAAATACTCTTTAGCTTCTTGTGTTCTTCTCATCTCTCTAGAATCAGTATTATTCCTGTGGTAATAGCGACCTCAAACTCAGGGCTCACCTCTTCAGGTTTTTTTTTGCTCATAGGTCTTAGATACTAATTTATCACCACCTTTATGGCTCTCTCATGTCTTCATGTCATATTTTAAAAATATATCTTATCTAATTTATTAGTATTTTTCAGAGGGACATTTTATTGATCAAAATACTTGGTCAATAAATATTCTGGTTATCTTTTGAACATTTAAATATAGGTGGGAAAAATAAATAAATAAATAAATATAGGTGGGCATTCAGGTTACAACCTGTAAATAATTATCTTTTATGTCTTACCTTTGAAATTTTATTAGTTGTTTCAAGGAAAAAAATATCTGTTATTGCAGGAACAAAATGTTGCCACAGTGAAAAATGACTGGGAAAATTTATTTTTGTGGACAAAAATGATGATTAAGAACTTTTGAAGTGGGCCCAGCTAGATAGCTCAGTGGATAAAGAGCTCGCTGGGAAACCACATGGGAGGCCCTGGGTTCGGTTCCCGGGGACCTCTCCTAGCGGGCAGACCGCCTTGAGAATGGCAAGCCGCCATGGGTGGGCCGGAGCCGCCGTGGGCAGGGCAAAAAGCTGCCACGGACAGGCAAAAGCCGCCACGGGCAGGGCAGGTC
>PVKH010035536.1:0-11721 GCA_004027955.1 Chaetophractus vellerosus
AATTTATGCTTTGTGGCCTGGTAACTGTAAGCTTCTACCCCAAATAAATACCCTTTATAAAGACCGACCAATCTTTGGTATATTTCAAAAGGCACACCTTTGGCTGACCAAAACAAGCAGTTTGGCAGTTTGATGTAATTATGAATTCCAAAAATAGATATTGGATTATGCTTGTAAACTGGCCTGTTAATCTGGGCATGATTAAGTTATGATTAGGGCATTGACTGGGCCACATCAGTAGGGCATTGAGCCCCTCCCCTTGGTGGGGCAGGAATCAAATATAAAAGGCATGGCAAAGGACAGAGGGAGCAGTGATGTTGGAGTCTTGAGTTGGAGCCCTGGGAAGTAAGAGAGCTCGGTGGTGTGGAAGGAGAGAAGGCCCCAGGATAGAGACGAGCCATTCACCTAAGAGTTCACAGCTGGCCTTGTGGAGCGAGGCAAAGCCTAGAGAGCCTCATAGTCTACAGCTGACCTTGTGGAGGAAACAGAGTAGCTGAGCCCAGAGAGAAACGCAGCCCCAGGAAGAGAGGAACCCAAGAAGCCTGAACCCTGTCAAACGTCAGCAGCTGTCTTGCTCCAACACGTGGTAATGGACTTTGGTGAGGGAAGAAACTTACGCTTTATGGCCTGGTAACTGTGGACTTTTACCCCAAATAAATACCCTTTATAAAGACCAACCAATTTCTAATATTTTGCATCAGCACCCCTTTGGCTGACTAATACGTAAGCCAACACAAAATGAGTTTTAAAGAACAAAGTCAAATAAAAACTTAAAATTTAATGGCTAATAATTAAAAAGTAAGATAACATAGTAACATGAAATAAATAATATGAATGGGGGGTTAGAAGTTTAAAAATTAAACGGTGGTCAGCAAAATCAAGTAAGAATACACACAAAAAAGTTAAAATACATAGACAAGGCAAAAATATTAAAACAATTCTGAAGAACAGAGGTTAAAACTTTAAGGCAAACAAAAGAAAGAGGAAGAATGGAAACAAAGCAGCTGGAAACCAATGTTGAGCTGAGTCCTTATCAGAGAACTAAGTTGGCTCAGACAACCCTAGGTCTCAAAAATGGATTTCCTTCTGAATGGGAGAGTTAAGGGGACAGATACCTCCAATCTTCAAGGCCTTTAACTCTGTTCAAGAGGCCAGAGGTCATGTTCTCAGTTGGCAGCTAAGACGAGGGTTTTGGGTTCTTACATTAAAGTGGGAGAAGCTCACACTCACCTTGGCCTCTTGCAAACTCCTGGGCAAACCCTCTCAATTACATGTATATCTGGTTGGAAAAAATAGAACCACACCTTCCAATTCTTTGTTTCCTTCTGGATACTTATTTGGTAAGCCATTCATTCATTTAATAACTTTGTAATGAGACCCCACTCCATGCAATGCCTGGTGATAGACAGCAATGTGGCACTAACCTACTAGTGGAGAAAGATTATAAATAATTTTGCAATTACAGCTTTGGTAAGTGCTAAGAAGGAGAAACACAGAACCTACTAGAATGACTAGCAGAGACTAACTTGGAAGTCATGGAAGCCTTTCTTACAAAAGTATCTGTTTGCTGAAGTAGAATTAACTCAGTCAAAAGAGAGTGGAAAAGCATTCCAGGTAGAGGGAACAGCAGGTCAAACACCCTGAGGCAGAAGAGGTGAAGCAGACAGCATGAATTAAAAAGCCTCTTGTGGCCAGAACACAGTGAGTAAAGCCACATGGATGAGATAAGCAGGGGCCAGAACCCGGGCCTTGAAATCACATTAACAATTTTTGCTTCTTTATTGGTGAGGAATATTTACCTAAAGTTCCAGTGGAACTTTTGTCCCTGATGTTTTGATTCTATAAATTATGAATATATACTTTACTCCAAGGAAGATGAAATTAATGAATTTTCATCTAGAAAGCATTCTTCTTAGTAATTAAATCAATTTAATTCTTTGATAACATACAGATTTTTTATTGTTTTATTCTATTTCCTATTTAATTTACTATTAATATTAACTTAAGATCCATTTTTTATTAAAAACTTCCAAAGAAAATTTGCTTCAACAATCATTTTGTCTTCAGGTTTAATATTCCATTTTTATCAATACTTTATCAATATTAGATTCCCCCAATAATTTGTAATCAATAACATTTCAACAAGTGTCATTTCAACTCTTTCAGTTTTATTTTTTTTGGGCTATGCTTACCAATAATAGTCTCTTTGAATCAGAAGAATGACAGTTTTAATGTATTTCTAGGTTAATCCATGAAAAACTCAGATTTTTCTATTGCCCAGAACACATCTATTGCAGTTGTTCTCAAACTTCAGTCTCAGGACCCCCTTTAGGCTCTATTAAAATTGAGGACCTAAAAGAGCTTTTGTTTCCATGGGTGACAGCTATCAATATTTGCTGTATTATAAATTAAAACCAATAAATTTTAAAAATATTTATTAATTTTAAAAATAGTAATAAACTCATCACATGTTAACATATATTTATGAAAATAACTCCAATTTTCCAAAACAATGATGAGTGGCACTGTTTTAAATTTTTGCAAATCTCTTCAATATCTGCCTTGAGAAGACTTTCTTACGCCTTTTGCATCCAATCTGTTGCAGTATTACACAGCATGTAACCTCTGGAAAACTCCCCACTGAGGAAATGAAAGAAGAAATGTTTTAGTATTATTTTGAAAAGCTTTGTCCTGGTGGACCTCCTAAAAGTCTTGGGGATCTCTAGACCATACTTTGGTCCCTGGACCACACTCTGAGAATCCTCACCTTTTGCAATAGTTCCCAATGTCTTATTCACATACCATTTGATTTGAAGTGGTAAAAAAATAATTATTATATAACTAATGACGACTGAGGAGTGTTTTTTTAAAGGAGGTACCTGGGAATGAACACAGGACTTTGTACATGTGAAGCAGGCGCTCAACCCCTTGAGCTACATCCGCTTCCTATGTGTTATTTTTAATACATATTACTCCTTAAGGTGCACTAAATCTGTCTCAAAGAAAATCTTCAAAAATTTACATGTGTCTCAATCGAGGTTTAAAAAACCAGCATGTTCTGCTTCACATTTTCTGTATTTTCTACCAAAGGAATGTATTGCTTTTGCAAAGTAAAAGTTATTCTTCAAAGTTCACTATTATATTCCATCTTTTTAAAATCAGCAATCTGTTGACGTGGGAAGGCACAACAGGTCGAAATGATCCAAGGAGCAAAAAAGTGATTCATATTTCCAGAAAGTTGAAAAGAGGAACACTGATGGTAGTTAAGAACAGGCATTTTGCAGTCAGTATGGTCCTACCTTTTAAGATTTACTGGATCTGTGATCTTGCGCAAATTACAGCATTTACTTTGTGAATTTGTTTCCCCTTGTACAAAATGAAGATAATAGTTTAGTCTTAAAATAAACCACTAGGACACTGCACGTAAAGCAAACAAAACAGATCTTGGCACATATGACCGCTCAATATGTAACTATCCTTATTATTGATTTAAATTATCACCTTCACGTCCCCAGCGCTTCCCGCGGTACCTAGCACTGAGCAGACGCTCAAGGATAATTTGGGGGAGTTAAGTGCAGGTACTATGCCTCGGGAAGAAAAGGCACACCCGCCCTGATGTTGGTGACCAGGCCTGGAAAACGATGCGGAAATTAAGTTTAGGAAGTGGGGTTCCCAGATCAGAAACTGCAAGAATCAAACACCTCCATGGATTCTCGAGCATTAGATCATCCAGGAATGAGGCGCGACTCGGGACAAACTGGCTTGGACCTCCTGCGCACGCGTCGCCCTAAAGGCGCACGGAGCGTTGGGCCCGATAGATCGACCTGATCGAGGATCATCTAGTTGGCTCTGATTACCTCAAACAGGCGTCGAGGGAAGATGTTAAAGAAAGGGGCGGGCTCATCTGGAGAGGGAGGAGGAGCGTGAGGGCGTAGCACGCAACCTTCCCAGAAGGCTGTGCGTGCCTCTCGCTTCCTTCCAGAGCTGCCGAGCGAGCGCGTGAGCCGCTTTCTTGCAGGCTGACCATGGCGCTACACGTCCCCAAGGCCCCGGGCTTTGCCCAGATGCTCAAGGAAGGAGCGAAAGTAAGGGATGGAAGAAGGGGATGAGGTGGGCGAGTCGGCGAAGGGCTGTGGCGGTCGCGTTGAAGAAGGGCCTACTAACGGCCTGGCATGCTCCCCAGTCGCAGAGGACGGGGAGGGAGAAGATTCCAGAAAGGGAGGTGTGCTCTGGAGGGCTCGGCTGCCCACGCCCGCGGGCATTTCCGTTAGTCCCCCTCCGCGGGGAGGATAGAGGCGGTGGGTGAGGGGCAAAGCTGCAGGATTCGCGCTCTACACTTCTAAGCGGGCGAGCGTACAGCCAGCCATTCGTGCACTTTCCTCAGTCCGCAAAAAGGGACCAAGTAGGCTTCCCACCCTTAAAAGTAATGCGAAGGTGAAGTCGAACTGTGGAGGCAGAATTGCTTTGGGAACCGACATTCACACACGTTCTTGTGGTGGTACGGGTTGTAGGATGGGAAAGGACAAGAACGGAGCGATCTGGAAAGGAGAGCAGAGGTACAAGGAGCAGTTCTTGGGTGCTTCTTTCCAAATTAGAAACGAAATAGGCTCCCTGTTTAGTGTTTTACTGCTTATATTACAAATTGGTTCTGGCCCCAATTTAGGTTGTCTAGCTTGATGAAGAGTAAGCCCTCTGGGTCTTTCTTTCCTCGTTTCTAAATTGAGGAGATTGGACCAGAAGGTGGTACCTTTGAGTTCTGACTGACTTTGTAACCCACAGAATAAATGACATCCTGGCTCAAAATTATTAAAATTATGAGGCAGAAATAATCGATGACCAAATAAGGGTAATTTTAAGTAATGATATGAAGGAAATAGTACTGTAGTAGAAAATGACAGTAAAACAGATGGCCTCAAAAAAGGGAGGAGGTCAAGAGTATATACAGTTAAAATAAGATGTTCAGGGAGAAACTCTTGGTTTAGTGCTGAATGACAATCTGGGGCCCTAAGTTAATCCCAGCTCTTAAAAAGTCCATTGTAAAATATGAGGATTTCTCTATCATGAGTGATTGGGCAGTTTTAAAAACATGTACATATTTAAATTGTATGACAGTTCAAAAGAACATTCAAAAGTCTATACTTTAGGGAAAATGGATGTAGCTAGGTATTTGGGGGCAGATGCTTTAGTTTCATTTAGTTTGTAAGTGAGATTCCTAATGAACACAAAAGTGCTAGCTGTAAAGCCCAGATGCTAATACAGTAAGGAAAATAATCATTACCACATTTGAACTTTTACTTAGAAAATACTGATAAACTCTGAAAGGTGTGTTACCAGAGATACTTAATATGCTTTCTATGATCAATCTTCCCTGTGCTGCCTTTTCACATTATAAAGGTTTCGATATGTATCAAATGTGTGGGTCCATTATGAATACCGAACATTGTGCTTCACATACCTGAGTCTTGTTTGATTGGCTTAACAATCCTGTGAGATAGGATGAAGAAATGTCAGGTACATTGCCCGAAGTCATTAGAAAGCTGAGATTTGCAGTCAGGTACTAGACCCCACGTGCCAAATTCCTAAGCTATACTGCATCTATTGTAAGAAAGATATAAGCAAAGGTATCTTTTCCATTTGAAAATTGTATTTCACTGTCATGTCTTATCTGCAGTATTCTTTTACAGCATTTTTCAGGATTAGAAGAAGCTGTGTATAGGAACATACAGGCTTGCAAGGAACTTGCCCAAACCACTCGTACAGCATATGGACCAAATGGTAATTTCTAAATTGATGTTTTAAAAGATATAGTAATAGAATTTTGTCCTCTGGCTCTGCTCTCAAACTTTTTCTCAAGAGTATTCTGTTTAAATTGAGGCATTTAGCCACAAAATAGCATAGCTTTGAAAGGTACTTCAGAGTTCAGTGACACCACTACAGTGTTTCAAGTTTTCAGTCAGCTATTCCAATCTCTTTAGAAAAATAGGAAACAAAAGGTTACTTTTATCCTTTTGAGAGGATAGGAAAATTATAGCTTTTTCACTGTTGAGATAGTACATAATGTTCACTGTGACAAACTGAACAATTTTCCACCTAAAGTAAAATTATAGTTTAGTTTATGGGAGAGTGTTCTCTTTCTTCCTCTTGCCTCCTGCCACCAACTGAATTTAATTGATAGAAGTTTGTGAAATCAGTATAAAATTAAATATACTTGTATGTAGATTTTCTTTTGGTCCTTGTATGCATTAATATCATTTATATTTATTGAGCATTTGCAGCATGTCATGCATTTTGCAAGTGGAATAGAGTAAGTAAAATATTAAGGCAAAGTATCTGCTCTCTGGGCCCTTGAGAGGAGAAGATAGTTGTTTCTTACAATGAGAGAGAGAAGTAAGCAAAACTGTGACAAGAGGTGTCATTCACCTAGTACAAGGATGAGGCTAATGTGTCATCTTGGCCAGGTAATTGTGCCCAGTTGTCTGTCCCTAGAGAACCCTGACTAATTCAAGGGGTTCTTAACCTTTTTTGTTCCATTGACCCCTTTGCCAATCAGGTGAAAACTATCGACCCCTTCTCAGAATGTAGGGGCAGATAGTTTTATGACATTCAACATCAATGTGTTTTGAAATTAAATTTTAGGATTATTCAAAATTATGTTTTACAACTGTTCCATAATTTCAGTACCGGATAACCTAACACGGTCATCATCTGTTCAAACAGTCATATTTGGCAAACATTTAGAAATTGCAGTTTTCTCATGGCGTCATAAAACCATCTCGGCCATCCTTACCAACCTTTTTGCAGGCAGTTATCCACTGCACTCAGAACATGCTACATCAAAATAAAAATCATACAAAGTCCACACTCTACTGTGTATTATTTAATAAATACATACACCTGCACCAACACATCCCCTCATGTCTTTTTGGGTTTTCAATTCAAGCTTATGGATCCCCTGAAATCTTTCCACGGACCCCTGGTATTAATAGGGCATTAAAAGGAAGGAAATAACATAAGCATATGGTCAGGGATAGTCTTAGTAGATATTATGTGTTATGTTCTTACAAAGCTTTATAAGAGTTATAGATTTTTCTGAGTATTTAAGAAAGGAATTTAATAATAATGAGAGTTTTTTTCTTTTAACTGTTTTTGAGGAATGAACAAAATGGTTATCAACCACCTGGAGAAGTTGTTTGTGACAAATGATGCAGCGACTATTTTAAGAGAACTAGAAGTAAGTTACTTTTTTAAAAAGAGCTAAAAAAATATTAGCCACTCAAATCAGAAATCCTTGGATGAAAAGGTAGGGATAGTGGATATCTGTGATGATAGCACAATATTGTGAATCCAATTATACTACTGAATTGTACACTTGAATATGGTTAAAATGGGAAATTTATACTGTGTATTTGTTACTGCATGAAGTTTAAAGTATTAAAAATGTAAGTGGTTAATTTATGGTGTTATTGGTTGTGATAAGAGTATATTTTCTAATAATCATCAAAGAATTATGTTATCTCATTTTGTAATGACATTGAAGTGGGTTACTACATGATCCACAAACAGCTGATATTTGAAATAAAGGTTAATTTTTAAAAATCAAGCCATTTGATTGTTTTGTGGAAATAAAAATCAATCAGTTGGTGGAATTTTGCTTTCTTCAGCTGCACTTTTTATGTTACACTGTCTACAGAATAGATAGTACCAGCAGGATAATGAGGAAAGTGTGGCACCTGAGCCCACAGAGTCATTCCTCATCTAGCTGCAACATTTCTGTAAACTTATTAAATACCAATATTTTCTTAAGGACTGAGTTTTACAAAATTTGAAAAACTTAACTCCACAAAATATTTATGAAGGGATTTTTCATTGTGAATGCTAATATTGTACACAGTGATGTCGGGAGCTCTTAAAGTATAATGGGGGGGTAGTATAATGGGAGTATAGTTTTCACACTAAGTAAAACCAGTGTTAGCTTTTTATAGTTTACTCACCATCAGTTGTCACTCCATGCTTCTTTCTATAAATTATTATAATTGTCTAAAATAATTCCAAAAAATAAAATTCACTTAAAATTCTTATTTTTCATTTTTAAGAAAAATTTTACTTTTTTTTTTTTTTACCATAAGTGGTGCCCCTCAGAGCAAGAATATGCATATAGTAAAATAGAAATTGAGGCTTCTGACCAAGGAAAGTGATGTTTGTATTAGTTCTCTTGAGACCTTTTTTATAAAATGCCCAAGTTTAGTGGTTGAGATTACTTTGTTTTTAATATGGAAGTGTATGTACTTGATGACTGACCATCCAGTAAATGTACACTTTGAAATTAATTTTCACTTAGAAAGGGACTTGGATTTTTATATTCTGACTGTGCTGTAAATAAGTGTGCAAATGGAGTTACCTGGCCCACAGGGAAAGGAGAGTATATTAATAATTTTAGATGAAAAAGAATGGTTTTATAATTTACAGATAAAATGGCGTAACTTGATATTTAAATTCAAATCTCTTGTACCAGGTACAGCATCCTGCTGCAAAAATGATCGTAATGGCCTCTCACATGCAAGAGCAAGAGGTTGGAGATGGCACAAATTTTGTTCTGGTATTTGCTGGAGCTCTTCTGGAATTAGCTGAAGAACTTCTGAGGATTGGCCTGTCAGTTTCAGAGGTGAGTGTTCATTTTATAGATTGTTTCAATTTGATTTTTGCCTATATATACCTAGTGCTTAAAACTTAAAAATCATTATCGGGGGCTGGCTGTAGCCCAATTGATAGGGCTCCGGTCTACCACATGGGAGGCCCCGGGTTCGGTTCCCCGGGCCTCCTCGAGTGGGCAGACCGCCTTGAGAAGGCAAGCTGTCGCGGGCAGGGCAAACCGCTGTGAGCAGGCAGGCCGCTATGTGGTGAGCTGACTCGGCGGGTCACCACAGCGGGGGGAGATGGGCAGACACGGAAGAACGCAAAGATGGACACAGCAAGAGCAAGCAGAAAGGGGGGGATATATAATAAATAAAAATAAATTTTAAAAAAACCATTGTCATAGCAACAGCTAATGTTGAGCAGCTTACTCTGTGCCAGGCATTGTAGTATGTATGTGTCATGGTTATTATCTCATTTTATGCCCACAAGAGCCCTGTGAGTGATGCCTGTTAACATTAGCATAGTTTTATCTTAGATAAAGAACGTTATACCTGGGGCCAGCTCGATAGCCCAGTGGATAGGGTGCGGGCATACCACATGGGAGGCCCCAGGTTCGGTTCCCGGGGACCTCTCCTAGCGGGCAGACCGCCTTGAGAAGGGCAAGCCGCCATGGGTGGGCCAGACCCGCCACGGGCAGGGCAGGTCGCCCGCAAATGGAGCGCAGCCAGCCACCTGCGAACTGAAGCAGAGCCGGCCGTGAATGGAAAGCAGAAGCTGCCCACAAGCGGGGAAAGCCACGCCTGCGCGGTGACCGGTCTTGGCGCGTCGCCGCAGCAGGGGGGAGGGGAGATATGTAATAAAATAAAATAAAGAAATCTTTAAAAAAAAAGTTAGACTTAATTAAAATAATTATCTTGTATTTAATAAATGGTGGAGTTAGGATTCAAATGCAGGCTGTCACCAAAACCTGTACTCTCTGCCATCAATATTATTTTTGGAATCTACTTTGTCTTTTTATATTAAAGATAAATCTCCATATTCATTGGGTACCAAAATAATCTATTTTAAGTCATGTCAAGATCGTTTCTTTTGAGGAAGTTTCTTTGTTGTTTTTTGCATTTTAGGTGATAGAAGGTTATGAAATAGCCTGCAGAAAAGCTCATGAGATTCTTCCTGATTTAGTATGCTGTTCTGCAAAAAATCTTCGAGATGTGGATGAAGTGTCATCTCTACTTCATACTTCCATAATGAGTAAACAGTATGGTAATGAAGTGTTTCTGGCCAAGCTTATTGCTCAAGCATGTGGTAAGTAAATATATGTAAATGAAAAGGTCTGAAATAAAAATGCCTTTAATATGATTGAGATAATTTTCTTTGTTCACCCAAAATATCTTTTGATAATGTCTCATTTTATTAACAGTATCTATTTTTCCTGATTCCGGCCATTTCAACGTTGATAACATTAGAGTTTGTAAAATTCTGGTAAGTTGAGAAAGTGCATTAACGTTATCTGGTTAGGTCAATACTTTTTTTACAAGAATTAAGTGGTTTCTAACCTATATTTCACCTCATGTTTTGGACACTTAGGAATTGGTACCTTTTGAGACATTGTTTTACGATATTTCAGAATTACTAGGTTGTAGTAAATTCTAAATATTACAGTATATATAAAAAATGGATACTGTGTCAATATCCCTTTAAAAGTTTAAAGTATCCCCGTATGAAGTCATTTTTCCATGACAGTTTGCAGGTTGAGTACAGTGCATAAACAAAATACTAATTTTTAGCATTCTTCATAATGCTGAATTATAACAAAATGAGATTAAAAGTAATTTTGACTGGGCCGGAAATTGGCCTATTACTGTACAATAATAAAATTTATTACTGTAATTATTGGAATAAAGGGTATATTTTTTATTAAACTTTGTGCTTAATACATTCCAGTCTATAATTGGAATGTTTCTTTGTACATTGGCATACTGATAATGTAGTTGGGTATGGCTTATATAAATGCATATGTTATATATATGTATACTTAGTCTTCCTTCCCCCATGTACACACATGACAGAAACTAATAGCTGTGCCTGGTATATTGGCACCATATACTTGGTGATGAAAGACTGAGTGAATGGTTAAGCTGTTCTTTACCTTAGATTCTTCCCAGTACACCGAGGGGCATCCCCTCTATAAAAGTGGCTCATTTCTGCGGTGATTCCTATCTTGAGCAGAGTATAAATAGTGTGCCCTTATTCCCACCACCCTAACGTTTATCCCCCGCAAGTCATTGTCTTGGTTTAGAAAAGGCTATTTTTGGTACATACAGAATCAGCAACTTTAGCCCTACTGTTATGTTCATGAGATCACTTTTGATGATTTTGGTGTTTGACTCCTTAGGGCTCTGGTATCTATTCCTCTTCAGTATTACATGGCATGGTTTTTAAGAAGGAAACTGAAGGCGATATAACATGTGTCAAAGATGCAAAAATAGCTGTGTATTCTTGTCCTTTTGATGGCATGATAACAGAAACTAAGGTATGTAGGCCTCAAAATCTTAAAAGCAAAAATGTGAGGTGGTTCTTTTCAGATAAATGTATGAATCTTAAGTTTTGAGGTAAAGTTTGTTCCTATCCAGTAAGTGCTGCTTAATTATTGAAAACTGCAGGGTCATATCTATTTTTTAAGTCAAAGGTCACAAAAATACTAAACTTGAAACATTAGATGGTGACATTTTTCTTATATTCGAACACTACAGCCTTTGACTTCCAGTAGAGCCTATATATTCAGCAAGCTGAAATGCTCACAGAAAACAATAAGTATTTTTCGTGTGCCCTTCATGAAAAGTATATGTTTTTAAATGCTGAGATTGTCTAGCATTCTGGAAAACGATACTTTTTTTTTTTTTTTTTTTTAAGATTTATTCCCCCCTCGCCCCACCCCCGTTTTTTGCTGTTTTTGTGTCCAATCACTGGGCAGTTCTCTGTGTCTCTTTCCTGCCCTCTCTTCTCATCCTTCTGTCTTCACTGGGATTCGATCCTGGGAACCTCCAATGTGGGGGAGAGGTGTCCTGCCGCCTGCGCCACCTTACT
>PVKH010035537.1:0-11718 GCA_004027955.1 Chaetophractus vellerosus
GGGGGGGGGGGGGGGGAAGAAATAAATAAAATCTTTAAAAACACACACACAAGAAACCACCATTAATTAAGGAAAAGAAAAGGCAAGCTTTATACTAGGGGGAAATATTTCCAATACATATCTCACAGAGGACTTAAAGCTAGACTATTTTAAGAATTCTTGGCGCTCTCTGCCTAGAGGAACCCGCACCAAGCCTTGGTGTGTATTTCTGTCTTTCTCTCCCATTTCTCAGCAAGCTCTGTTCTTTCCCCCATTTCACAAATAAATTCTTTTTACTGGACTAACAACAACAACAAAAAGAATTCTTACATCTCAATAATGAAAACAAATGACCATTTTTAAAGTGGGCAAAAGTTTGTCAGACACTTCACAAAATAGGATGCACAAACGTACATGAGAAAGTGCTCAATATCATTAGTTAGAGGGAAATGCAAATTAAAACTCAACAGAAAAGCTAAAATCTAAAAGATTGACAATACAAAGTATCAGTGATAACATGAAGCAATTGCAACATTAATACATTGCTGGCAGGAATGTAAAACAGTATAACAAGTTGGAAAACAGTTTAACTGTTAATTATAAAGTTGTATGACCCAGAAAATGCAATCCTAGGTATTTATGCAAGAGAAATAAAAGTATACATCCACACAAAGACTTGTACATGGATGTTCATAGCCAGTTTATTTATAATAACCCAAACTGGGCATAACTCAAATATCTACCAACAGGCAAGTGGTATATCCATACAGTGGAATGCTAAGCAATAGAAAGGAACAAATGTCAGATTCATGCAACAACATCTATATGTATGCCTGAGAAGCAGGCTGAAGTATTTAGGGGGACGTGTGCTGATGTTTTTGAAATACAGAAAAAAAAATAAGATGATGAATAGATAGATGTATTAAAGCAAGTGCAGTAAAGTCTAATGGTAGAATTCAGTGATGGGTATTCTGGTGCGCACTAAAAAATTCTTCCAACTTTGCTTTATGATTAAATATTTTTATAACAAATTTTGGGGAAAGATAACATTGTGCTGAGTGAAAGAAGCCAGAAACAAAAGAATACATGGCTCTATTTATTTGACATTCTAGAACAGACAAAATTAATTCATAGTGACAGAAAGTACACCAATGGGTTGTCTGAAGGGAAGAAGTGTTGATTGCAAAGGAGCATGAGGAAACTTTTCAGAGTGATGGAAATATTCTATACCTTGATTGGATGATAGTTACACTGGAGTATACATTTTCAAAAGTTACTCAACTGTATACTTGTAATGAGTGTATTTATAAAGTTAATTAAAAAAAAAACAGACGAACAAAAGTAGATTTAAATTTCTGATCTCCTAAGTGGGTCTAATCCATTGTGAACATTTTGGTGGATGATCTGGCTGGACCATTTTCTTGGGGAACCTCCAATGTCAGTATTTTCAGTTTTCCTTTTAAATTAGTCAGATATAATAGAGACAACTCTTCTAATCTCCTTCCCACAGAGTGAAGGCCTGGCTGCCCGAGTTCCCTAAGTACGGTGGGAAAAGACTAATGATGTTTCCTAATCTAGTAGGAATGCTCTATCTTGGTTGGACACTGTTGACCTCTCCCCCCTCATTAAAACCCTTTCTCCCTTAGCTTCTAGGACCACCACTCTCTCCAGATTTACCTTCCACCTCTCTGTTCATTCCTTCTCAGTCTCTTTGTAGAATTCACTTCCTTTATTTGCCTTTTAAATATTGGTCCTGTCCTTGCCGTCTTCTTTTTGTCAGCCAGGATTTAATTACCTTTTGTTTTAGTGATCATACATTCCTCTACTGTGTTTCTCTAGTTTCTGTGTCCATGTGAGCTCTCCCATGGTCTGTTGATATCTGTCTATCTGTTGACTGTCTGTATGAAGCACTAAAAGGACATGTTGAGTACAAAGTCTGACAGGGAGAAACAGTCAAGATCAGAAGAGAGAAAAACCATCAGAGCCCAAAGGCCACCAGCTGACTCAGCAACGTCTCAGGCCTGGAGATGCTCACACGGATTGTGGCATCTGTGTCATACTGCTGCTGCTCCTAACTTGGGATGACAATGACATTCTTCCATTCTGTTACTCCAGAGCAGAGGGGCTCTTCCTCAACACAGAATAAATGCCCAGGCACCCTGGTTTTCCTGTTTATGACTGAACATTTTTATAATAAATAAGATGTTTGGGAAGAAAATATTGTGCTGAATAAAAGAAGCTAGACGCACGAGTTCCTAACACTGAAGTTAGAGACAAGGCTATTCGTCCATGGCTTAGGGCACAGGCTCCATAGGACAGTGTCCCATCCACATATCCTCTCCTGGGGCCTGCATAGCTACTTTGACTGGGAGAGCTATCATTTAAAGTAGACACAAAATAAATGGTAGCTTTTATTATGTCTTCGGCATATTCATATGCACTTTATATACATCATTTCATGTAATTCTCTGGTAGGAGTCATCACCCCCATTTTAATAATGGGATAATTGAGGCTCAGAGAAGCTAAATAAGTAATTAAGTAACCAGAATTTAAAGTTATACAGGCAGAGCTCTAGAGCCCATGCTGTAGAAGATACTTGTTCCCTGTTGTTAACCAAAGGGGTGGCCATGTTGGGAATAGAGAAGCTCCCTACCCCACCTTGTACAGAGATACTGGGCATTGGCTGCATCTGGATAATCAGGCCAACCAATCTCCAACCTGAATTCCTCAGTATCCTAAAGCAGAGGTTCCTAGGCTCCTGGATTTCATGGAACAGGAATTGGAACAGGAGCCTATGGCTGCCAAGATTTGTTTTAGCAAACTGAGGATGTCAAAAACAAACATAACTCCAGAATTAACATAATTTACTACCCCATAAGTCCATAAAAGGAAATTTTTTAAAATATATGTAAAACAGTAATGGAATAAAGAATAATCCTTTAAATTGAATACCTTGAGCTTTATGAAAAGTTCACAGTGTTGTACATGTGTTCTTCATTTTGCTCAAGAATAAGGAAAATTTCATTACAGTTCTGTACCTCTCCAAAATTTGGAAACCACTATTCTAGAACACCTGGCTTAGTACCTCAAGCCTACCTTCAACCTACCCTATCCCAAATGACAAGTTACTTATGATTATCAGTGGAACTGGTATAAGCGAACTTAACCCTGGTCCATCTTGCCTACTACATGTTTCTTACCACCTCCAATGCATATCAGTATAGCTTCTAACCCAGCACATACACTTCTTGCCTGAGCAATTTTTCAGGCCCCTGAAGCCCACATTGACTTCCCATTTGGCAGAACTGTAGGACAAGGAGCTTAACTCCCAACCTCTGGTGCCATCCCAACCCCGACCCAGCAGCCCTCAACCAATGACTGTGGACACATGTGGACACCCCAGCCTGGACACCCCAGTCTAAGCTCCATCCACATACCCAACAAGTAGATACCCTTTCAGCTAGGGATGCACATGATTGCAGTACAATTTATTGTTGGAGGAAGATCTCAGGGAGAGGCTAATGCCCTGGAAGCAGGCTCAGAATTCTTTGGGCAAAGAACTTCGGACTTTGGGTAATATTTCAGTTTCCTAAGCTGCTTAGGCAAATACCATGAAATGGTTCAGCTTAAACAATGGTATAATAGTTATTCATTCATTTAGTCATTAAACAACTTTTGAGCTCCTACTGTGTTAAGCTGTAAAGTCTTTTTCCTCAAACAGTCACTAAGGAGGACAAGCAGAGGTAAATCTCTTATTGAATAATGCAATATTATACATGTATTTACTTCTAATTTGTGTGATAATACACATTAGGTGACACCTTGTTTATCAGGAAATAATTTTTAACTAACAACCTAGCCAAGAACTAGGAAATAAGAAAAAAAGAAGCTTTTGAGTGTACCAAAACTGCCATAAAATTCATTCAGATTACTTATTAAATCCTTGAAGTCTAAAATTTTTTTAAAGACTTATTTATTTCTCTCCCCCCCTCGTTGTTTTGCACTTGCTGTCTGCTCCTGTGTATTCTTCTGTGTCTGCTTGTCTTCTCTTTAGGCAGCACCAGGAACCGATCCTGGGACCTTCTGGAGTGGAGAGAGGCACTGAATCTCTTGTACCACCTCAGCTCCCTGGTCTGCTGCATCTCTTATTGTCTTCTCTTCTATGCTGTGCTAGCTCTCTGCTCGGGCCAGCTCACTGCATGGGCCAGCTTACTTTTCACCAGGAGGCCCCAGGAATTGAACCCTGGACCTCCTATATGGTAGACGGGTGTCCAATTGCTTGAGCCATATCTGCTTCCCAAGTCTAGTTATTTTTATCATAAATGCTAACATGTTCAGTTGGCTGATTTTCCAGATTACAAGGAATTAAGAACTAGAAAAGAAGTTCCCAGAACTGGACCAAGGACAAGAAGTGGTAGCTGGTTGTGAATGGAACAAAAGAACATGATGAAAATGACAGAAAAAGCAAAATATGTGGAGTCATTTACTGTCTGGGCATATCTGTATCATGCATCAGAACAATAACAAAATCAGAAACTGATTTAGAAAATGGTTAAAGTAAGTTCTGGGCAGGCTATTTAAGGAGGAAGAAAAATATTTAATGCATTTTGGAAGGCTTTTGTGCAAGATGATTCCAATATTTAAAAAAATGTTTAATTTTTATAGAGGTGAGTTATAAATAATAATCACTTAAATAATAATTCTGGATAACTGAGGAACTATTGCCTTTGATAATGATGATTGTTATGTGATTATTATGATAATAATTCATAAGTAAGGACATGTAGTTAGGACAAGTGAAATATAATATATAATAAAAGTGCTCTTTATAGGTTAAAGACAATAAGAACAAAAGAAATAGTTTGAGCTGGAGTCATTGAGGAAGGAGGATTGGAAACTAGTCCTGGGTTTGAAAGGTGCCTGAGCAAAAGCATGGATGCAGGATTGAGTGAGAATAGATGACAGTCTGATTGGAGTAATTATTACTATTTGTGGTGGTTTGAAGGTATATGTACCCCAGAAAAACATGTTCTTAAATCTAATCCGTTTCCCTTTACAATGTAAACCATTGTAAGTAGGACATTTTGATGAAGTTACTTCAGTTAAAGTGTGACCCACTTCATTCAGGTTGGGTCTTAATCCTCTTCCTGGAGTCCTTTATAAGAGAATGAAATTCATCCAAAGAGAGAGAAAGTCACAGAAGCAGGAAGCTGAAATCAACAAGACCCGGAAGAGATGGGAGAGACCAGTAGATGTTACCATGTTTCTTGCCATGTGGCAGAGGGGCCAAGGATTGCCAGCAGCTGGTCTTGGGGAAGAAAGCATTGCCTTGATGATTGTCTTGATGATGCCTTGATTGGGACATTTTCGCAGCTTCAAAACCATGAGAAAATAAATTCCTATTGTTTGACCCATTTCATGGTATTTGCTTTGAACAGGCTAGGAAACTAAAACACTATTGCTGATGACATTAAAAATGCAGCAGATGGGGCTGGCTGTGGCTCAATTGGTAGGGTGCCGGTTTACCACATGGGAGGCCCCGGGTTCAGTCCCTGGGGGTCTCCTTGATCGGACAGACCGCCTTGAGAAGGCAAGCTGCCATGGCAGGACAAAGCCGCCACAGGCAGGGCAAGCCCCCGCGGGGAGGACAAGCTGCCCGCGAGCAGGACAAGCCGCCTGCGTGCAGGCAAGGCCACCGCACGGTGAGCTGACTCGGCGGGTCACCACAACGGGGGGAGACAAGCAGCCACAGAAGAATGCAGGAAAAAAAAAAACCAACACAGCAAGAACAAGCAGAAAGGGGGGCGGGGTATATAATAAAAAAAAAAGCAGCAGAAAAAAATAAAAAAGAAAGAAAGAAAAATGCAGCAGAGTAAATCCCTGTCTGATCAACTCTATATTCATTGTGAATTTTTACAGCCTTCACTAAATTAGGAAATCAGTTTGGAAAATATGCTTTGTATATTTATTTTGAATCTATATGTACTTAATCTGTCCAATTCATATTCATAGAGCACCTACTATGTGCTAGGCATTATTCTAGGTGTGGAGAGTATCTCCAAGAACAAGACTAGTCCTGCCCTCAAAGAGACTCTAGAATATATACTACTGGGAGATAGAGAAAACACATGTATATATATTAATCATTTTGTAGGTAATAAATGCAAATCTCATTTTAAAAAACACCTCATTACATCATTAATAAGAGTAATATAGATTTGATGCAATAGACAGTGTAGTAAAGCTTTTTAAGTCAGAGATCTGGGTTCAAATTCTTACTCTACAATTTAATAAACATCTGTGTGACCTTAGCCAAGTTAATGAATCTCTCTGAACCTCATTTTTTTCATATTAAAATAAATATAATGAATATATTCCTGTGTAAGGAGTAAATGGAAGCTATATGTAGTGATAGTGGGTTGAGGGTACAGAGAATTGGGCATCCTTTTTTTTTTTTTAGGTACTGGGACCTCATAAGTGGGGAGCCAGCACTCATAAAATTATCATGATGCCTGCATCTTACTTTTAAATGGTTCAGCAAAGTGTGTATGTATATGTGTGCATTTGTAGGTCTAGAGAGTAAGACAAAACAAATGTGACTAACTGTTAACAACTGGTACTTGCAGAGGGTCACCCTTGAGTTTTCAGCTGAATATTGTTCAGTGCAAATAAGTAAGGAAATTATCCTATCCAAGTTGGAACCAAATAGAAATACTGGAGTTTAAGATCCCAATAACTGAAACAAAAATTCCTTAGAGGATTTCAACATCACATTGGAGCTGGTGGAAGAAAGAATCAGTGAACTTGAAGAAAAGACATGATTCAGGCTAAGGAGCAGGGAAAAAACAGTTGAAAAAAAGTGAGAAGAGATGTGGCACAGCTACCACTTCTTGCCCTTGGTCCAGTTATTTTTACATAGAGATATGCAAAAAGAACAAGATTATGTAAACTAATCTATTCTTCTGGGTGTGATACCCCTTGATTAAATTTATTTGAAGAGCCTTTGATTAGAGTACTTGATAAAATAGATTTAGGGCTTTGGATTGGACTATGTCAGTGAGGCATGACTCAGGTTGAGTCTCTGCCCCTTGCTGGGTCTGATATAAATGGACACATAGACAGACAGACACAGGAAAAGGGAGCTGCCATGTTTGATTCTGCCATGTGAGAGAGAGGACTGCAGGAAAACAGAAGTCCCCTAGTGGTTCAAGGAGCTGAGGTCCAGAAAGAGCCAAGGCCTATGCCTGTTTCCTCACAGCTGAGCTCCAAGAGATGGTAGATTCTGGAGGGGAAGGAGAGACCTCCACAGAGATCGGCTGCCATCTTGCTTGACCATGTGCCAACTATGCCAGGATCAACAGTACCTAACTTTGGTAAGAAAGCATCTCTGCTGATGCCTCAATTTGGGACATTTCATGGCCTTGGAACTGTAAGCTTTTACCCCCAAATAAATCCCCATTATGAAAGCCAACAGATCTCTGATACTTTGCATCGGTAGTCCTTTGGCAAACTGAAACAAGAGACTAAGAATTCTGTGGGATACCATCAAGCAGAGCATATACACATTATGGGAGTCCCAGAAGAAGAAAGACAGAAAGGGGCAGAAGGAAAATACAAAGAAATAATAGCAGAAAATTTCTCAAATTTAATGAAAGATATCTTCAGAAGCCCAACAAATCTCAAACAAGATAAACTCAAAGAGAACCATAACGAGGCACATAGTAGTCACACTGTTGAATGCCAAGGACAAGGACAGAGTTCTGAGAGCTGCAAGAAAAAAGCAATGTATTATATGCAAGGGAGCCCCAATAAGATTAAGTGCCTATTTCTCATTAGAAATCATGGAAGCAGGAAAGCTCCGTAGGGAAAAATAGTGAAGGTGCTGAAAGAAAAAAAAAAAAAAGCCAGCCAAGGACTTTATATCTGCTGAGAATAGCTTTCAAAATTGAGGGAGATATTAAGAAATTTCCAGATTAAAAAGAGAGTCATGGGAGTTTGGCACCACTAAACATGCCCTACTAGCAATGCTAAAGGGAGATCTTCAGACTGAAGGGAAAGGACACTAGATAGTGGATCAAAGCAGCATAAAGAAATAAAGCCCTTTGGTAAAGGTAACTGTGATGGTTAAGTTCATGTGTCAGTTTGGTTAGGTTATGGTGTCCAGTTGTTTGATCAAGTAAGCAGTGGCCTGATTGTTAACTGTGAGGGTATTTCATGGATTTAGATCATTAGTCAGTTGGATTTCACCTATAACTGATTACAACTAAAATCAATGAAGGAAATTGCCTTCAGCAATGAGAGAAGTCCATCCAATCAGTTGAGGGCTTTAAAGGAATAGCTTATTATTTCAGCATCAAGAAAGAAGAAATTTCTATCTCTATTTCAGCCAGCTAGCTTCACCTACAGAATTCATTAAAACCTTCATTGGAGTTTCCAACATGTGGCCTGCCTTATGGAATTCAGCCTCATCAATCTCCATGATTGCATAAGCCAATTCATACAACAAATCTCTTAATATGTACATACATATATTTATACTTGTACATATACATCTGTCCTGTTGGTTCTGTTTCTCTGGAGAACCCTCACAATTACAGATTTTGGTTCTGAGAGTGATTCTTAAGAAATAGAATCTTAAGGATGAAATTTCTGAGTTGGTTCTGGGGTTTGGGGAATTGGTTTTGTGGTCTGATTAGGTTAAAAGCCACTAATGACTTTTTCCAATGATCAGGTATCAGGTACTGATATTTCATGATATGAATTGGCAATAGAAATATGCAAAAATCACCATTGGATACTGTTACTCAAATGCTTATAAGAAGCAAAGCTCTGGGTGATAGTGTATTGGATACTTCAGAATTTTCTAGAGATAAAAAGTAAAATTATGTTGACTTGTTGTTCCTAAATACACTGAATAAAACTATTAAAGAAAAGGATGCGATCAAGGCTACAAATTCTCAGCTCAAGTGCCATGGGAAGGGTATGAAATTTCAGGGTGTGACCTGAAAGAAACTCTTTTTTCTTATATCTATAGACATGAGGTTTAAACCAGACCCAGAATCTCATTGTGCTAGTGGCTGAATTACGATGTAAATTAAATTCCCAATTTTATAGTGTATCTGCTATCAAAGCACTGATTGGGAAGGAATGGGATCCTGAAAATAGGAATGGGGACATATAGGTTGATGATGATGGAGACATTTAAACCCTAGATCCTGCTAAGTTTTCTTTGCCAGATAAACCTGTAATACTCTGCCCTGAAGAATCAGCCATCTTGTCTTCATTTGAAAAGATTAACTCTGTTGTGCCTGATAAACCTGTAGCTGCCTACCCTATGGAAACAGCCTTCACACCTCTGTCTGAACATATTAACTGTGTTTCAACAGATGAAACTGTAATGGAATGCCTGGAGGGAAGTGGCTTGCAAGACACTACTAGGTCCTGTCATGATTCACCCCCCCACACACCTCTTTTCTTCGAGACCTATAGCTGGACTGATGTCTGTCCCAACAGACCCAAGAAGTGAGATACAAAGTGGGACCCATAAGGAGGTGTGCTACACTCCAAAAAAAACTCCATGACTTTTCCAATTTATATAGACAGAAATCAGGGGAATGTGTGTGAGAATGGATATTAGGGTTTTAGGGTAATAGTAGAAGGAACATAAAGTTGGATCAGGCTGAATTTATTGATATGGGATCACTAGCAGAGATTCTGGTTACAATGTTATAGTTCACCGGGTTAGAAAGGGCTCTAATTGTTTATTTGGTTGGTTGACTGAAGCATGGGCCAAAAGGTGGCTTACATTGCCTGAAGTTAAAACGCCAGAATTGCCCTGGTATAATGTAGATGAGGAGATCCAAAGGCTTAGAGAGATTGGGATGTTAGAGTAGATTTATCATTTGAGACCTGCTCACCCACCCCAGGAATATCCAAAGGACACATCTTTCACCATGACTATGAGAATAAATTTGTGAGAGCAGCTCCATCTTCCCTGAAGAGTTCTGTGGTTGCTCTTCTTGGTAGGTCAAATATTACTGTAGGAACTGTTGCCACTGCCTTTGGATCTTTAAGCACCATGGGAATGATCAGACCCCAGGTTGGCAGGGACCAGGTAGAAGCACATAATCACCAAAGACAAGGTAGACATGGTTACCACAAAGGGCAGAAGAGTCAAAGCTGTAATCAGAATAGTCTGACTCACAGAGACGTATGGCTTTGGTTAGTTGATCACGGGGTACCTTGAGGTGAAATAGATGGGCAGTCTACTACATTCTTACTTGATCTGTATAAGCAGAAGAGTTCTAGGTCAAGTTAACAAAACTCTAATTTGAATCACAAAAAAAGAGAATCATGGCCCCTCAGTTGTTTCCCAGACTTGAGACAGTTTACACACCCAGAACCCCTTGAATGAAGGGAAGGTCAGTTCCCTTGGGGAAGGACCCTGTTATACTGCCAAAATTTATGCTGTTAATTTTCTTCCCAGTCTTCCCCAAAGGGACCTACAATCTTTAACCAGGGTGACTGTACATTGGGGAAAAGGAAATGATCAGACATTTTGAGTATTTTTAGACACTGGCCCTGAACTAACATTAATTAAGGAGACCCAAAATGTCACTATGGCCAACAAGTCAGAGTTGGAGCTTATGGAGATCAGGTGGTCAATGGCATTTTAGCTCAGGTCCATCTCATAGTCAGTCCAATGGTTCACCAACCCATTCTTTGGTTATTTCTCCAGTTCCAGAATGCATAATTGGAATAGACATACTCAGCAACTAGCAGAATCCCCACATTGGTTCCCTGAATTATGGAGTAAGGATTATTTTGGTAGGAAAGCCAAGTGGAAACCATTAGAACTTCTTATACCTAGCAAAATAGAACTTCTTATACCTAGCAAAATAGTAAATCAAAAGCAATATCACATTCCTGCAGGATTTGCAGAGATTAGTGCCTCCATCAAGGACATGAAGGATGCAGGGTTGGTGTTTCCCACCACATCCCCATTCAACTCTCTTATTTGGCCTGTACAGAAAACAGTTGGATCTTGAATGATGACATTGGACAATTTTAAACTTAATCAGATAGTGACTCCAATTGTACCTGCTGCTCCAAATGTAGTATCATTGCTTGAGTAAATCAACACATTCGCTGGAAGCTAGTATGAAGCTATTGATCTGGAAACTGCTTTTTTATCAATACCTGCTATTAAAAACCACCAGAAACACCTTCACATTCCTACCTGAGGAGTACATTAAGTCTCCAGCCCTCTGTCACAATCTAGGCCATAAAAACCTAGATTATTTTTCCCTTCCACAATACATCACAGTAGTCTATTACATTGATGATGTTAGGATGATTGGACTCAGAGACAAGAATTAGGAACTACTCTAGACTTATTGGTAAGGCAGTTGTTTGTCAGAGGGTAAGAGATAAATCTAATAAAATTGCAGAGCCTTCTACCTCAAAGAAATTTCCAGGTATCCAGTGGCATGGGGCATATTGAGATATCCCTTCTAAGGTGAAGTATAAGCTGTTGCATCTGGTCCCTCCTACAACAAAAAAGAAGCAAACACCTAATTGACCTCTTTGGATTTGGGAAGGAAAATATTCCTCATTAGGGTGTGCAACTCTGGTCCATTTACCAAGTGACCTGAAAAGCTGCTAGTTTTGAGTGGAGACTGGAACAAGAGGAGGCTCTATAGCAGGTCCAGGTGTACCACTTGGGCCATATAATCTAG
>PVKH010035538.1:0-11718 GCA_004027955.1 Chaetophractus vellerosus
CCCCCCATTCTGCTTGCTCTTGCTGTGTGTCCATTCTTCTGTGTTTCTCTATGTCTGCTTCTTGTCTCCCCCCGTCCCTGCGGCGACGCGCCGAGTCGGCCCTCCACGGCGGTGGCTCGTTCCGTTCGAGGGTGGCTCCATTATGTTCTCACGGGCGGCTTCGCTCCATGTTTTGCGGGCAGCAGTCCTCCATGTTTTTTGCGGGCTGCTCAGCTTCCGCAGTTCGCAGGCGGCAGCTCCGCTTTTCACGGGTGACTTTGCCATGCCCTTGGGGGCTCCGCCCTGCCTGTGGTGGCTCCCTGCCTTGCCCACGGCGGCTCTGCCCCGCCCACGGTGGCTTGCCTTTCTCAAGGCCGTCTGCCCGCTCGGAGAGGTCCCCGGAAACCGAACCCGGGGCCTCCCATGTGGTACACCGGCGAGCTCTTTATCCACTGAGCTATCTAGCCGGGCCCTGCACCACTTCTTAAACTCTTGGCATTTGCAGACCATTGAATGGACATTAGAAATACATGCAGATCATCAATTTAGTAAATTAAGAAAATAGATGCATTCCAATAAAAATAAGACCTTTGAATTTATAATAATAATTTCATCTCATTAAGAGCAATACCCTACCCATATGTATCTAACTCTATTTTAATGATAGATATGTATAATTATAAGACAGTTTATATATTCAGACAGTATGTCTTACAAAATCCTAACTCACAATTATAGGTCTTTTAGAAATGGATACAAGTATTCAGTGTCTCTGTCAAATGGTTATAAATTTGGGGATCAAATGAGGATGGAGTATTATGAAGAGACTTCTCCTTTAGGGAAACTTTCAACATTTCATCAGAAAGGTTGGTGTCAAAGGATTGTCCTAAATTCCAGGCTTGTAGCTCTGAATTAGTAGTAGCTTTTTTCATTGAAATAAGGTACGCATTCAATGGGTACATATTAGTAATAGGAGGTTATTGAGCAGTATTCCCTCCTCAGTGTTCAGAGTACAGTGGGGATCCCTCCCTTAATGCTGTTTACCAGGTAGTACAGGAGGGATTGCTATGACTGTAAGAGAGGTGAGAGATGATCAAACTGGATGAACTGTCCTAATTAGGTCAGAGAAGACTCCCCAAGGAAGGAAAGATTGAGATGACTCCTGGAGGAAGAGTCAGGTTAGCTGCTGGTACTTCTGAAAAGAGCTAGAAATGCTAAATTAGAAAAATAAAATGGTAATAGCATAAAAAATTCTGCCAAGATAGTAAAATATTATCAGGTGAAAAGAGTTTCAGAAAGGGGACTGATAAATATTATTTGAGGAGTTAAATAATGGCTATTTTCAAATGATATTGAGAATTCAAATAAAAGAACTGGTAAATTCCTGATGGATTTAGAGGAATGAATTTTATTGGTTGCCTTCTCAAGAATTGTTTTGAAAGCCAGTTCTTTCACACTGCTAGTTGGAGTTCAGGTTTTTCTAACACTTTCTGTGCTGTAGTTTTTTCCCAAACTGCCTTGTAGCAATTTGAAGGCCTTGATTATCAACTTCCCAGTCTGACCCAAGACCCAAGAGGACTTTGAAGTTGTGACTAGATCTCTATGAACCCAACACAGACGCTTAACCCAACCTTGACCCTGGAGTCTTCCCAGATATCTACTGAAGAAATTTTCCAGAAAGACTCCACCACCTCTCATCCTTTCTTCTCAGAAATGTTAATAAAGAAACTGAGCAACTTGACTCTCATCCCTAGTACCCAATTCCTTTTCTCTCTACCAGAAAATCTACTCCAATAGCAGTAGAGAGAAAAGGTCCTGCCTACCAGAGGAGTGGAGTAAGGACATTGTTATCTTGGTGGAAAGAAATGTTTGAGAGGATGACAAAACTGAAATATCTCTACCTCAATGAATCTTATCTGGTTGAAAGAAAGAGTTCAGAATAGATCAATAAATGAAATATTCATGTGTGGCAGCTTTTTTTTTTCTGCCTGTATTAAAATTGGGATTGTTCTGAGAATGTTAGAATGGAGAATAATTATGACATGGAGTCAATTCAGCCATAAAAAACATTCCAGTAGTTTCTTGGTAGTAATTTTAAGATCACCATGCTGCAGGCTGTGAAAGCCACTGTATGCAAGGACAGACTATAGTTTTGATGATCCATGAGTTCTGTGATAAAAGTTGTCTTTTTACTTCTTGCATTTTTCCTTCCTACACTGATACCGGTAGTTTATAAGGAATCTGAAAAGTTTGAGTGCCTTGCTGACTTCAATTTGCTTTAGTTCTATTTTGTGCATATAGAAGAACTTATTAAAATTGAGGTACATTTGAGTACCATTTTTTATTCTTTATATATTTGTTCTTGCTGGCTATGTATTAACTAATGACTCAATAATTTTTATCCTTACCACATGTCTAGAATGTAAATATCCAGTATTCCAATATTTTCTGATATTGTCCCTTTGGAAAGGAATTTTACACATTTAGATTAGGTTAGAAAACAAGGACACAGAGTTTTGAATATATCAGCTTCCAGGAAGAAATATCAAATATGGAGGGAGGGAAAATTTATAGATAGAAGGAGATAGAAGACGGAAGTGGAGTTTAAGAGAAGGGAGCTGAAAGAACATCATAATGATATATAATACCAAAAGAAGATGCTATCCAATGGTTTACTTCAGTTGTTTTCATTCTTTTTTTTATGACATACACAGACCTGACTTTTTTGGCAGAAAACAAAAAACTAATAAAATTTGACCTCAGACCTCCAACTTATTAGATGTTCAAAGTGTGATATTTACTTAAAAGGAAAATCAAAATAATCAGGTACCTATGAGAAAGGCAGCTGGAGGACTGGGGTAAAAAAATGCCATGCTACAGATTTTGGACTGGGTAGATTAAGATCAAAAACCAGTTGGTATTCAGAAAGTGGTAAAAACAGAGAGGCCACTTAAGGGAGTTGTATATGTATATGTGCACTGGGAAGATTGGTTGCAACAGAAATGGCAAAGTTCAATAGTGGAGATCCCCTAAAGGGATATGAAGGAATAAGAAAGTGTCCTCTAAATGTACTCGTTAATATGCACCCACACTACCAAATTAGGTCTTCTGAAGAAATTACTGTCCTCAGAACTATTCAACACATAGTGGTCTGGCAGCCTGGACAAATGTGGGGCAACCCTACGTTATTGCTAACTTTTAAGGTGTTCTGGTAGCAAAGTCATGTTGACTTTTTGTATGAAATTGAGAAATTGCTTTGACTTACTAAAAAAGAATTTTGCCATCATTTTTATGAGAATGTTAAATTTATGAAAGTTAATATCTTAAGAACATAGATGAATAAATGATGCAGTCTACATTTTAAAAAAAGAATTGTTTTGAGGCAATTTTGTACCCAGAGCCAAATTGTAGTAGGTAGAGAAATAATTATCAGGTGAGGAAATGAGGACAGTGAATATAACTCCTCCTTGGAGATGTTTCTAAATGACTTGGCAAAAGGTGATAGCTATCAGATAATATGGAGAGGTGGGAGTTTGTTTTTCATAGGGAAAATTACTGAGGATGTGAAAAAGCACTACCTACACACTTGTATGTTTCTTTGCTACTCACACAGCTCTTTGATTTCTGATTTTTTTTCCCAATTTACTGTAAAGGTCATAAAATGAATAACCTCTTCTTTAAAATGCATACACATATGAATACTTCTCCTTCATATATAGATAGATAAATACATGAATAGAGGCATTGATGCATGCATATGTATATTATAGATAATTATGCACATAAACATAAGCATATATAAACATATTTAACCAGTTGTGTACTTTAGGGATATCAATCATCTAACTATAAAGAAAATATCAGATAGTATGGTTATATAATAGTAATTGTTTTTCACATTGTATCCCATTGATTTAATTAAAGGACCAACATTGCATTTATGAAAAGAAGTTTTCCATCGACTACTTCTGTTTCTTTCTGAGCATATTTGTCATTAACTTCAGAACTGGTTTTACATGTTTCTCTGCAAAATTGTGATTGTTAAACACTTTTCTCTCCAAGGTATAAAAATGTGCATGAAGCCTCATAATTTTGTTCTCTTCCTTACATTTAATGACCAATTAATGTTGTTCATTTTAAAGTAGAGAAGTGGTTGCAAAAATATCAATAATACAATCAGAATAAAATTGTAAATATATAATATGCAGCACCTTCTTGCACATGCAGAATGTAGCAAGCTATATACTAGAAAATATTATTTGATGTTTGTTGTGTAAATATTCATTGTTTTCCAGAGAAATCACTTGGGCTTGAAGGAAAATGAAAAATCACTAATGGATTTAGGCTACACTTTGAAAAATATTTTTAAAAGACAATGAAATTGTCCAATAAACTCCAGTTTTAAAACATTCAGCCTTAGAAGTTTTTATATTTAAAATTGTCTTTGATTGCTGCTTCTATGAAATCAGAAATTTTCTAGCACACAGCCTGCACATTCTATTTGTGCAATCTGTTCCTACATACATTATTCTGAATTATGTTCTTCACATTAGTTTTCCATCCCTACAACTCTTAAGTAAACAAGTTGAGCCATTGATTCATTTTTTAATTCGGGAGATAGCAAAGAAATATGATATATGATAAATTATTACACATACATAACAAAAAAATGATGTATAGGGCTTTAGGCAAAATTACTGAGGCTTATTACAAGAACCTCAACACTATGAGTTGGGTATCTCATAGGAAAGCTCTAAAAATTTAGAGATTGTTAAGAATATAACAAGATTTAATGAAAATTTAAATGGATTACACAATACATATTTCAAATTTCAGAAACGAAGATGAGCAAATTGCTGCCTCCTTTCTCTCCCTCACTTCACGGCACACTGCAACAGCTCCATCTGCAGAGAATGTAATAGACCACAGGGAACTCTGGGTCCATTTACCACACTTCACAGACAATGCACTATTGACCAGTTCCTTATCACTCTTCACCTATTAAGATGTGCAATAAGCACATCTTTTAAAGTTGCACATTAATGTGGCTTCAAATACATCTTTTATGTGCAGTAATGTTTTTGTAATGAATGTGCATACTTCAACGTCTTCTAAGTATTGATTAGCATGAGCAGGCTAATTTTAATTCCTAGCAATTTCCATTTGTCAACAAGATTTTTTATCAGTATCCTATTGTATACCTAACTTGGTTAAGAATAAAAAGATTTGAATGGATGTATAAAATTGTAATTTTTCTGCTTAGATGGACCAAAGGACATTGTAATGATCAAGTACAAGAAATAAACATTTAGAATTCTTCTTTTATTTAAAAGTAACATTCTTGAACAAGAATTTAACATTAGAACAATTTTGAAAAAAACATATTAAGATACCAAAAGTAGTTTGAGCCTAGCAAACTAAACCTATTTCCCAAAGGCAAAATTGATATGAATATGTTTTTGTCCCTAAATATGTATATGTATGTCCAAGACACAGCCATTCAATAGAATTATGCTCAAATAACTTATTTTTCTATATTACTTTAATATTATACAACATGTTTAGAATTACTAATCTAAATCTGTTCAATTGTGTTTTTATATAAACTTTTTCCATTTTCCTTCATATCTGTCATTTTAATGTCTATATGGCATTCTCTTTAATTGATGTATCAAAAGCTATCGACACTTCCTTAGACAAAAGATTGTTTTCCGACAAAAGATTGTTTTCCAATTTTATGATTTTGTAGATGAAACTTCAACGAATTTTGTAGTGCATGTAGCATATTACTTTTGGTAAATTGTGTTCTTAAATCAAACTTAAATTACTAGGATTGCACAATCATACACTTTGACTGTATATTTTTATTTGAGACCATGCACAATATTTATTTCAAAGGATCCTACCAACACATAATACTAGCTTCTTTTTAGAGAAAATTAAGAGAGACTCAGAAAGGTTATTTTCCTGTTCTGAAATATTTTTAGCGTAATAGCTGGAAATTAAAGCTAGTGTCATATTTAAGTTACTAATAAAATTGATTCCTCAATTCCTGCTACCTAAAGTCTATCTAGAGTCCTGTTTTTTCCCTCTATGTATGTTGCTATAAATTAAGAAGTTTCACTGGTACTTAGGTGATACAGGAATACTCACACCATTCTGAGATGTTAAATAAAACATGCATTTGTGTAAAATTCTTTTTAAAGTGAAAATAAGAGCCAATTATAAAACTTGCAAATGCTCCTACTTAACATCCCTGAAGGATAGTATAAGTATCATTACTCTGAAGAAGAGCTGAACATACATAAATACACTGTAGTTTGGAATATCAATAAGAGTACCTGAAAAACAAGTAACTCATCTTTTGAAGTAGTATTCTCATGTGATTTTTGAAAGCTGATGCTTCACATTTTGAAAGTCACAAGTCAATAATGAATGTCATAGAAATATTAAATAAGAGTTTCTTGCTGATTTTCATTCACAAGAAAGAATTTAAGAATGTTTTAAGAGCTTATTTGTCCCTTGTATATTTTGTGTTGGGGAGACCAATTAAATGACCATACTCTGGCAAGCTATCCAGAAAAGTGGACTCTGTTTTAAGAAAACACATATGAACATTTTGGCCAGTAATAGATATGAACTGGTAAGGCAATTCTTATTTGGAACTAATGAGTAACTTAAATGGTACATAATAAATGGCAGAAGAACCAGCCTTCTATCCTTATTCTATTCTGTTTCTCCATGGGCATGGGTTGGGACTATGGTTCTTCCATTCCTCATTAGCACATAGTATGTCCAAATCTTCCAACTCATAGGCAGAAGAATATAGTGGCTTGAACTGCTGAAATGTAAATGGTCCAGAAGCTAAGATTAGATGGAGATCCAGAATCTGTGGCATTTTGAACTTCCATCCTTTTCCATTTCAATGACCCTTGTTGCTCTATTCTTTCCTTTCATTCTGCATCTGTCCTGTGACACCGGTTTCCCTTCCTCCTGACCTCAGTTCTAATACTATCTTTAGGAGCAGATAAACTTCTTTTCCAAGTGCTTTATTTAAGTATTTTTTTTTGTTCATATGTGTGGTGAAAGAGAGGATGAAAGGAGGGTAAGGCTCCAAGGACATGCTGGAAGATAAGAAGGAACTACATAGGAAACACAGGGTTAAAAATGCTTCTAGTTTTACTCCTGCTACCTGCATTACTAATTTAAAAATATCTCAAAATCCTAGTTTGTCTTTATGGTAGAGTTGGAAGCTCTGGGAAATATGAATCATATTTACCAAAAGTGTAGGCAAAAGGTGAATGAAGTTTTCATTGTTCTTTCATTTTCCATGTAAGTAGAAACCAGGTGATCAAGTATTTCCATTATTAATAGGACAGTCACAGTTACTAATTCTCAAGCTAATATCTGTAAATTCCATTTTGTTTTGTTATCCAAGAAAATCTCAGAGTGGTTTTCAAGATCTGTGTTTAAACAAATAGCTGAAAGTCCTTCGATTTGAAACACTTTTTGAATAACAGATATATAACTGCAGATTTTATTTTAGCTGTGGCATACTCATGACTGAAATATGTTTTAATCTTTTCTGCTTCTAATTTTTTAAAGGAATTCTTTATTTCTTTCATGGAAAACATACAGGCTCTCCCAAGTTTGACAAAGATAAAATCTCATGGCTTGCATGCAAAATAAATTTCACACATTCTATATTTCATTATTTTAAGGAAAACATATGTCTCTTCAGCTGGATCATTTGGTAGTTTACAAATGGATTTTTTGCCTGCTTTAGGATATAATGAGATTGGTTTTATTTATGACATTATTTATAGCTTTATAATCCATTCTACAATATAGTGAGTTTCTAAAATACTTTGCAGTGACTGAGAAGCCATGTGCTATTACAGAAAGATACAAGAAAAGTATATGGGAAAATAAGAACAATTTTCAAGGTTATTTAAAAACTCTTCACTTAAACATTCACATTGGCTGTTTAGGCATTTTTCCCATATATCTGCTGCTTAGAAAAATTCCTAAATAGTAGATTATGAATATACAAAAGAAACAAAAGAATGCCAAAAATTAAGTCTTATAAAACCCATCTTTTTGTTGCTTAGTTTTCTCATATCTGCAAGCCATTCTCTATGTTACCCCACAAAAGTATTTAACACTCCCATAACAATTGCTACATCTTGTAATTTAATCTTGCTTTGTTTTACTTTTAACTTATTTTTTCACTCTAACAAAATGGGTTCTTTTAAGATACAAACCATGTTTCACTTGTCTATATCTCACCAGAACAATATCTCATAAAGCATCTATAACTTCTGTAAAGGGCATTGCAATCTCTTGGGGTATACACACACACACACACACACACACATACACACACTATATATATACACCATATAAATAAATTATATATTTATATATATATATATATATATATAGTATGTCCAAGAAGCACAATGTACTCCAAATAGAATGAATCCTAACATACTTTAAGACACATACTAATCAGAATGTCAAATACCAAAGATAAAGAAGGAATTCTGAAAGTAGCAAGAGAAAAGCTTTTAGTCACATACAAGGGTTTCTCAATATGATTAAGTGCTGATTTCTCATCCGAAACCATGGACATGAGAAAGCAGTGGCATGATATATTTAAACTAATGAAAAAGAAAACCTGTCAGTCAAAAATTCTTTATCCAGCAAAACCGGCCTTCAAAATGTGGGAGAGTTTAAAATATACATAGATAAAGAAAACTGAGAGAATTTATCAACAAAAGACCTGCCCTACAAGAATCACTAATGAGAATTCTTGAGGTTGAAAGGAAAAGACAGGAGTAGTGTAAAGAAATGAAGATCTCCAGTAAAGGTAACTAAAAGAGTAAACTCAAAATTTAATAGTATTAAGTATTATGTCCTCAATACAACTCTACTCTTTAACTCTTGTAAGAGTTACTAATACAATTCAACAAGAAAGGGGCATATTTCCTGATAATATAAATGCAAAATATAAATAGGTAATATGGGACAAAAACAAGATCAAAAGAGGAAACAGAGGAATATGGGACCAGAGAACCTGTATGCTATCGAAACTAAGTTGGACTCTTTTCAAATTAGTAATTTATACATGTAGGTTGTGTAATATAAACCCCATGGTAACCACAAAGAAAGTATTTAAATTATATAGAAACAAAGCTAAGAAGGGGGTCATCAAATACATCACCAAAGATAAACTATACAGAAAAGGAGGTTGCAATAAAGGAAAAGAGAGACAAAGAAAAGATATGACAAAAAGTAAAAAACGATATTACATAAAAAACATAGGACAAAATAGCCAAAGTAAATACAGTAACAGCACTGAATATCAATGGTTTAAACTTCCAAATCAAAAGACAGATAGGCAGAATGGATAAATAAGTATGATTCAACTATATGTTGTTTACAAGAGACTCATTTTAGACCCAAAGACACAAATAGATTGAAAGTGAAAGGATGGAAAAAGATATTCCATGAAAAGAGTAACCAAAAAAGAGCTGGGATGGCTATACTAATATTGGACAAAATAGACTGCAATCAAAAGCTATTACAAGAAACAATGGAGGGCAGTATATATTAATAAAAGAGTCAATCCACCAAGAAGAAATAACAATCTTAAATATTTATGCATTTTTAACCATGGTTGCTCCCCCAAAAATGAGGCAAACACTGGTAAAATAGAAGTGAGAAGTATACATTGATGATAATAGCTGTATACTTCAATCCACTCTCATAAATACAATAGATAGAGTATCTATACAGAATATCAATAAGGAAAGATAGAACTTGAATAATAGGATAAGTGAACTACACCTAACAGACATACACAGAACATTGCACCCAAACCATCAGTACATACTTTGTTCTCTAGTCAACATGGATCTTTATCCAGGATAGACCACATGTTGGGTCACAAAACAAGCTTGAATAAATTTAAATATATTGAAATTATACAGAGCATCTTTTCTCATTATAATGGAATGAAGCTGGAAATCAATAACAGGCAGAGTATTGGAAAACCCAAAATACATGGAAGTTAAATAATATACTCTTAAAGAACCAATGTGTCAAAGAAGAAATTATAAAAGAAATCAGTAACTATCTTGAGATGAATGAAAACAAGATCACAACATTCAAAAAAAGATGAAAGAGCTAAAATCAAAGAGCTAACAGTACACCTGGAAGAACTAGAAAAAAAAGAAAAGCAAACTTAACACAAAGCAAGCAGAAGGAAAGAAATAAATATTACAGCAGAAATAAACGAAATAGAGAATAAAAAACAACAGGGAGCATTAAAAAAAGAATAGTTAGTTCTTGGAAAGAGTCAATAAAATTGACAAACTCTTAGCTAGACTAACAAAGAAAAGACAGAAGAAGCAAATAAATAAAATCAGAAATGAGGGGGGACATTACTACATTATAGGAATAAAAAAGATCATAAGAGGATACTATGAACAACTGTGTGCTAACAAAATGGACAACTTAGATGAAATGGACAAATCTTTAGAAACACATGAACAACGTGAACTGATTCTAAAAGAAATAGAAGATCTCAACAAAGCAATTACAAGAAAAAAGTTTGAATCAGTCATCAAAAACCTCCCAAAAAGAAATTCCCAGAAGCAGATGGCTTCACAGGAGAATCCTACCAAACACTCCAAGAAGAATTGATACCTATCCTGTTAAAATTCTTCCAAAAACATGGTAAAGGATATATAGGGAAAACACACAGATGACATCATACTCTATGGTGAAAGACTGAAAGATTTCTCTCTGACATCTGGAAAATGACAAGAATGCCCAATGCCACCACTGTTATTAAACATTGTGCTAGAAGTTCTAGCCAGAGCAATTAGGCAAAATAAAAGAAAGGAACAGAAAAGAAAGGAAAAGAAAAGACAAGATAAGACATCCAAATTGAAAAAGAAGTAAAACTTTCATGATTTGCAGGTGACAGCATCCTATATATATAAAGTTCTGAAAAATTCACAACAAATTTCTCTTAGTTAATAAATAAACTAAGCAAGGTGGTGGGGTACAAATCAACCACAAAAATGAGTAGTGTTTTTATATACTGGTAATGAGCCTGAGGAAAAAGTCAAGGAAAGAAGGTTCCATTTACTACAGCAACTAAAAGAAACAAATACCTAGAAATAAATTTAACCAAGGTTATAAAGAACTTATACCTGGAAAACTATAAAACTTTACTACAAGAAATCAAAGATCTAAATCAATGGAAGGAGGTTCCATGCACAGAGATTGGAGGACCAAATATTGTTAAGATATGAATTCTACCAAAAATGATTTCAATGCAATCCCAATCAAAATACCACAGCTTACTTGGAAGAAATGGAAAAGCAAACTCTCAGAATTATTTGGAAGGGTAATGGGCTGTGAATAGCCAAAATCATTTTGAAAAAGAACAAAGTTGAAGGACTCACACTTCCTGACCTTAAAGCAAAGCCACAAGTTTGGGGGATGGACTGGGCCCCCCTGAGAAAATTATCAGACTAATAAGCTCTTGGCCTTCCTGCACTCCCAGATGGACAAGGTGGAGGTGCCCACTGGTGTCAAGCTGGCCATGGACTATGCTGCAGTGCCTTTTGATAATTTCATCCTGCAGAAACGGTACCTGCTGGAGACTGACCTGACCCAACTCCCAGAGGAGAAACCTGTGAGGAAAGACAGGTGTTCTAGTCA
>PVKH010035539.1:0-11722 GCA_004027955.1 Chaetophractus vellerosus
TCCTCCTACCTTCACTGGGATTCAATCCTCAGAACCTCGGTTGTGGGAGAGAGGAATCCTACCTCCTGCACCACCTTAGTTCCTGGTTTTTCTGTGTGTCTCGTCTTGGCTCTCCCTTGTGTCACTCTCCTGTTACGTCATCACCTTGCTGCGTGGCTCGCGGGGCCTGGTGGCGCACCTGCACACAGGGCCTGGTGGCCTATGCATCTTCTATATTCTTCTTTTTTAAATTTTTACTGGGAGGTCGCGGGGATGGAACCCAGGTCCCTTCATATGGGAGATGGACACCCAACCACCCGAGCCACATCTGTCCCCCTGTTTTATCTCTTAAGGTTGACCAAGGATACCCAAAGTTACAGTCTTTCCCCATACAGGATGGTCATATAATAAATCAGGCTTAGTTTATCACAAGCATTCCAAAAACCAGACCCAGGGAGAAAAACTAGGTCTGGGGACACACTCATGGCTTCTAATATAGCGAATGTTTAGCCTACCCTGATTATCACAAAATCAGGACAGCGAGAATATTCGCACAGATAACTTTTTTTTTTTACATATCCCCTCACCCCCTTCCTGCTTGTTCTTGCTGTGTTCATTTTTGTGTTCTTCTGTGTCTGCTTTGTCTCCCCCCGTTGCAGCAACGCGCCGAGTCAGCTCACCGGTGAGCAGCAGCCTTGCCCACTTGCGGGCGGCTTGCCCGCTGGTGGGCGACTCTGCTCTGCTCGCGGGTGACTTGCCTTGCCCGTGGCTTTTTGCCCTGCACATGGCAGCTCTGCCCCACCCATGGCAGCTTTGCCTTCTCAGGCGGTCTGCCCGCTTTGGAGAGGTCCCTGGGAACTGAACCTGGGGCCTCCCATGTGGTGTACCGGCGCCCTATCCACTGGGCTACAGCCGGCTCCAGATAACTTTTTCTTTAGGCTTCGTAGGTCCACTGACCAGGGGAATTGTGCCCCATGATAGACCACAGCTGTAACTGATTTTTATGAGTACTGTTGCTGAATGACTTAAGGCTTAAGACTTTTGGGATATTGTGATAGAATGAATGTATTCTGCATATGGAAAGAACATGTCTTTTTTGGGGTCCAGAGGGTGGAGTGTGGTGGTTTGAAGCTGCATGTACCCCAGAAAAACATGTTCTTTTAATTCATTCCTGTGGATGTAAACCCATAGTAAGTAGGACCTTTTGATGAGGCTACTTCAATTAAGGTGTGATCCACCCCATTCAGGATGAGTCTTAATCCTATTACTGGAATCCTTTATAAGAGAATGAAATTCAGACACAGAGAGAGAAAGCTACAGAAGCATGAAGCTGGAATCAACGAAAAGTGGAAGAGAAGGGAGAGACGAGCAGATGCTGCCAAGTGCCTTGCCATGTGACAGAGAAGCCAGGAATGGCCACCAGCCAATCTTCAGGTGAAAGACTCACCTTGATGATGCCTTGATTTCAGCATTTTCCTGGGCTCTAACCATAAGCTTCCCCAGTCCCTCAAATCAAAAGGGATCTCTCACTTTGCACATTGTCCTCTCTCATCTCAAGAAGCTTGTAGTCTGGAAGTCCTTTAGAAAAGCAAACTAATGAATATAATGCACTGTGGTGTTAGGGAAAATTGTGAAAGACTTAAATGGGCAAAGGAATTCAATGGGATGCCGCCTATGTCCAGGGTTCTGCATGATCTGATTCTATGGAGATCTGCACATTTGTCTTTTGCTAGGCTATTTCACAACTCTGTAGAGATGGAAGTTAACTTGTGGTGAGATGATGACTCTGCAGGTATTTCCTGTCCATAGTGATGCAAATGGTTTTCCCTCATGGCAATGTAAATGAATTTCATCCAGTAGAGAATCTCCTTGAGTACAATTCTCATTTGAAACAGTTGTAACATCTTACTGGTTCCCTCCTCAAGTAGTGATTTAAATAAGTGTATGTTCATATTATATCTGTATGAGAGTCATGTTTTTACCACTTTGATCATTATCCTTTAACAGTGTCAAGTGCTATCTATGCAGAGGTACTGATATTTATTGAGTGTTTATTCTGTTAGGCATTGGGCTAAGGATTTTATAGACATTGCCTTATTTACTCCTCATGGCAACTCTGTAAAGATAGGTTTCTTAGTCCTATTTTACAGATGTGGAAACTGAGGCCTAGAAGTTAACGTGCCAAAGTACCCAGAGTTAGTAAGTGGCCTGTCTGGAATTTCCATCCAGATAGATGGAAATTCTATCAAACCTGGGATTTGACACAAAGATTCACATACTGCACTCTAGACATAAGGGCAATTTAAATCAAATTGGGGAATCAGGTAAAGCTTTCTGAAAGAGGGGCATGAAACAAGTTTCAAAGGATGAGTAGGAGTTAGTGCTGAAGAGAAAGGCGGGAGGGGTTTTCCAGGCACAGGTCAGCATGTGAAAAGGGGGTCTGAAACAGAGTCCTGCACTTCATGAACTAAGAAATTTAGTTGGGCTGAAGAGCACGGTGTGGGCTGAGGGCTGGCAAGAGATAAGACTTGAGAGACAGGCGTCAACCAGTGAATGGATAAAGAAAATGTGATATATACACACAGTGGGCTGTTATTCATCTCTAAAAAGGGATGGAGTTCTGATACTTGCAACAACATGTATGAACCTCGAGGCCATCATGTTGTGTGAAATAAGCCAAACACAAAAGGACAAATCTTGTATGCTCTCACTGATATGAAATAATTGGAATAAGCAAACTCAGAGAGTCAGAAACTAGAATACAGGGGAATCTGGAGTTAATGCTTGAATTGAACAGTTTCTATTTGGAAAGATGGAAAAGTTTTGGTAATGGATGGTGGTGATAGTAGCTCAACATTGTGAACATAATTAACACCACTGAATCATATATGTGAATGTGGTTAAAAGGGGAAATTTCAAGTTATTTGTAATTAGAATAAAAAATTTTTAAAAATCCATGAAACTGCACAACACAGTGAACCCTAAGTTAAAACATGGACTATAGTAAATGGAATTGTAAAAATGTGCTTTCGTCAATTTTAACAAGTGTACCACACCAATGCAAGGTGTTAAAAGGGTGGTATATGGAAACCTTGTATTACAAGCATGATTTTTTGGTAAATCCACTTCTTTAACAACAAATAACAAGACAGGAGCTTATCAAAATAGGCCATGTGTCTCCTGCTAAGAAGTTTGGACTTTAGCCTCAAACAGAGGAGTGACATGATAAGATTTGGGTTTTATTATTTTTATCTTTACTACTTTTGCTTCAAGTTAGAAAAGTGATGCAGGTTTTTTTGTTTTGTTTTTTTTTTAATGAAAGGATATGCTGATAAATTTGACTTTTTTAGAAAGATCATTTTGGCAGCGTGGTTGAAGCTGGATTGGAGGTGTTGAGTGGGAACAGAGGCCAAGAGGCTGTTAGAAAACAAGCCGATGGCTGAGAAAAAAAGAGGGATGGAAGAGAGAGTAAAGGAGTAGGATCTACAGGTTTGGGCAACTGATGAAGTATGTGGGAGTAGGAAACAGGGAGAGGTAGGGCAGGGCTGGTACACAGGCAGAAGTTTAGGAGCAATCCAAAGCGCTTAGCTCAGAAATCCCCCTCCGCAGGCCCAAGTCTTCCTCCTTTCTTCCTTCTTCACGTTTGAGAGACAAGGTATTACTTGGAAGTTATCAGGAAAACGGTTGCTACAGAAAGTCTCTACAGCTTCTCTTCTGAAAAGCATATACAGAGCCCCACAAGACAGCACTCAGGCCCTTTACTTTTGGCCTTTGAGGTGTTTTTTGTTTTTTTTTAAAGGAAGAAGAAAGGAAAATGATAAATCACAATTATAAACCTCCTCTTGATTGTTACACATATGCAGATTTTCAGCACACCAGGTGACTTTTAATTCCAGCCCAGTAGCCCTCCAGACTTCTCAATGGCTGCTGGCCACTTCCTCTTGGGACCCAGCCAGAGTAAATCCAGGAAATGCAAACTTTTAATTTTGGAATCAGCAAAGCATATTAGCAAAGGAAATCCACAAGTGAAGAAATCACATTATGAATTTCAAAGTCATATTATGAATTTCAAAGTCAAGGAAAAGGATTGTAAAGTAGATTGTGAATTCTTTGGGGGACTGGCAACCATCTTACTCATTTTGGTGGAGAGCCTGAGTGATTGGTTTTGGCCATTAATTTGCCCTTCAGGATTACCTAGGATTCTGGCCTCTTCCATTCTTGTATTTGTTTCCAAAACTTTCATCCATTACAACCTTCAGCAACAGTTGTTGAGCTGGCTGAAGTCCTGCATTGTGCTATTCTTCTTGCGAGGATGAAGGCCCAGCTAAGGGGTATTTTTAATTATGCCCACCTCCCTAAGAATTTCATAGACCAAGTGATAGAATGTATTGAAAGGCTTTTGTAAACACTGATGATCTGTGCAAATATTACCAACTGTTTTCTTTTCACCGTTGTTCTGGTCGATGACTTAACTGACACTTGCTATGTTGCATTTACAGAAAGTTCAAGTGGATTCAGATTTAATTTTTAAAACTATTAGGTGCTCAATATAGTAACACTATTATATGGTCATTAGTATGCTGTGTCACATTCAAGCCTTACAATTTTCATGTCTATTTTATCAAAGAGGCTCAGAGAAATTAAGTAACTTGCTCAAGGATATACTTTTTGATCTTTTTAGGCCCTCTGATGATTGGGTTAGGGGCTTCTCCACGTTACCCCACCACTGCACTTACTACAGTCTTCCCCATTAGACTAGAAGCTGTGAGTGAAGGAAATAAATTTTACTCACTGCTCTATCCTCTCTACTCAGCAAATAGAGCCAGACATTAAAAAAGATGCTCCAAAAAGTTTGGATGACTACATGAAGGCTAATCTTATATCCGTTCCTCTATTCTGAAAACTGCTGTTTTCCTTACAACTTACTGTTCATTGTCTGTTTTCCCCTCCTAGAATATAAGATCATGGGAACACATATTACTGTGTTTTGTTCACTGTCGGATTCTCAAAGCCAAGAACAGTAACTGAAACATAGTGAGGGTGCAATAAGTATCTGTCGGTGAATGAACAAATGATAGGTGGACAAATGACACTCTTGTCTTTTTGTGGCCTTAGTGTATTTTCTCTGCTACTGATCTCAGTAAGATGATGTTTGAGAACCACCACACTGTGACACGGTTAAGGACCGGATGCCCTTAGTTAAATATTCACTTGCAGCTCAATAATGATCAGAAGGGTAAGCACAGGAATGCTGTCACCAAGACCACTCACTTTACTCCCGCTTTCAGAAGAGTGCGACTCTTGAAGCAGCAGCAAAAAAATAACCTGCTTGGAATAATCGTCAGCTTTGTTTTCTTAGAAGCCAAGGTGTTCTTGCCAGAACCCTCCTAGATAAGACGTACTGTTTTTTTTTTCCCTTGGTAAAACAGTAGTGTATACATCAAAATGTTTTTACTTTAGTGTAAAAATAAGCATCACACAAAAGAAAATTTAGAATACGGTAAAAATATAGAAAAAATGTTACCATTCTCACAACATCAGTTGGCATATTTGTGTGATTCCTTCTTTTTCCCAATGCATGTGTGTACACAAACACAACATCATGCTATTTGTGTGCTGCTTTCTCACTTAACACTGTGCCATGTTTATAAGGACTTCACAAATGTTTAAGTCTATTTTAAAGAAATATTTAAGGATTTTTCAAAGAAATTGCTATTTTCAATGACCAACTATTCTTAGATTCTGAAATGTGGAATTCCTGGGGAAAAGGATAAGATGTGAACTCTTGGTGCTTAATACATATTATGAAATTGCTTTCTTAAAATGTTAATATCAATTTACTCAGTCAGCAACTGATAATAAGTTATAGCTAAGATCATATCATCAATATAATAATATAGTATGGAAAAAAATCCCATTGATCTTACAATTTGCATTTAAGCAACATTGCTAGAAATGGAGAACTTTAACGATGACTACTTTCTAGTTATATTTCTTCTCTTAAAGAATCATCACGGTTACTAAAGGGGAAAGTTATCTGCTACGAGTAGGCCCCTTCTTCCCTATGGAGGCAGTGTGTTACAGCAGAAAGAGCAAGGGCTTTGGGATTCAAATTCATCATACACAAAGAGCTGGCCATATATATATCCACCAGCCACATGAGCGTTTCATCCATTCACTTACGGTAGAAACATCTTCATACACCTTAAAAGAACAATCTGTGCGAAAGGAGGATTTGATTGTTTAACTACTATTCTTGTCTTTAAGAGTCACTCCCAAACCAACCCCAGCAAATAAGAATCCGCACTGGAAATCAAAAGACGCTCATTTTTTCCCCCAAGCATTAATTTTTATTTTTTATTTTTTGGTTTTATTTTCAAATACAGGCATATCTCAGAGACATTGAGGGCTCAGTTCTAAATCAGTGCAATAAAGTGAGTCATATGGATTTGTGGGTTTCACAATGCATGTAAAAGTTGTATTTATACTCTACTGTAGTCTATTAAGTGTGCAATAGCATTATGTCTAAAAAACAACATACATACCTTAATTGAAAAAAGACTTTGCTAAAAAATGCTAACTATCATCTGAGCCTTCAGAGTCATAGTCTTTTTGCTAGTAGAGGGTCTTGTCTAGATGTTGATGGCTGCTGACCGATCAGGGTAGTGGCTGAAGGTTGGGGTGACTGTGGCAATTTCTTAAAATAAGACAATGAAGTTTGCTGCATCGACTGACTCTTCCTTTCATGAAAGATTTCTTCAGCATGTGATGTTCTTTGATAGCATTTTATCACAGTAGAACTTCTTTCAAATTGGAGTCAATCCTCTTGACTCTGCTGCTGCTTTATCAACTAAGTTTATGTAATATTCTAAATTCCTTTGTTGTCATTTCAACAACGTTCAGCAGTAGAAGATTCCATCTCAATAAAATTACTTTGTTCATCCATAAGAAGCAACTCCTCATCCATTAAAGTTTTATCAGGAGATTGCAGCAATTCAGTCACATCTTCAGTTCCACTTCTAATTCTAGTTCTCTTGCTATTTAAACCACATCTGCAGTTAGTTCCTCCACTGAAGTCCTGAACGAGTCATCCACGAGAGTTGGAATCAACTTCCAAACTCATGTTAATGTTGACATTTTGCCCTCCTCCCATGAAATGTTCTTAAAGGCATCTAGAATGGTGAATCCTTTCCAGAAGGTTTTCATTATTCTCTGTCCAGATCCATCAAAGGCACCACTATCTATGGCAGCTATAGCCTTACAAAATGTTTTTCTTAAAGAAGACTTCAAAGTTGAAATTACTCCTTGATCCATGGGCTGCATGATGAATGCTGTGCTAGCAAGCATGAGAAGAACATGAATCTCATCTGTCTCTGTTCCTGGGTGACCAGCTGCATTGACAAGGAGCAGTAATGTTTTGAAAGAAATCTTTTTTTTTTTTTTTTACCTGAGCAGTAGGTTTCAACAGTGGGCTTCAAATACTTAGTAAACTACATTGTAAATAGATGTGCTGTCATCTAGGCTTTGTTGTTCCATTTATAGAGCACAGATAGAGTAAATTTAGGGCCCTAGGGCCCTAGGGTTTTCGGAATGGTAACCTGAGCACTGGCTTCAACTTAAAGTCACCAGCTACATTAGCCCCTAACAAGTTAGCCTGTCCTTTGAAGCCAGGCATTGACTTCTCCTCTGTAGCTGCAAAAGTACTAGATGGCATCTCCTTCCAATGTAAGGCTGTTTCGTCTCCACTGAAAGTCTGTTGTCTAGTGGAGCCCCCTTCATCAATGATCTTAGCTAGATCTTCTGGATAACCTGCTGCTTCACCTCCACATTTTTTAACGTCATACAGTTTCTCTCCTTAAATCTCACGAATCAACCTTTGCTAGCTTCAAACTTTTTTTCTACAGCTTCCTCACTATTCTCAGCCTTCACAGAATTGAAGAGAGGTAGGGCCTTGCTCTGGATTAGGCTTTGGCTTAAGGGAATCTTGTGGCTGGTTTGATCTATCCAGACCATTAAAACTTTCTCCACATCAGCAATAAGGCTGTTTCCCTTTCTTATCATTGATTAGTTCACTAGAGCAGCACTTTTCATTTCCTTCAAGAACTTTTCCTTTGCATTCACAACTTGGCTAAATCTTTGGTGCAAAAGGCCTAGCTTCTGGCCTATCTCAGCTTTCGACATGCCCTCCTCACTAAGTTTAATCATTTCTAGCTTTTGATTTAAAGTGAGAGACTTGACGTTTCCTTTACGTAAACACAGGTCATTGTAGGGTTATTAATTGGCACAATTTCAATATTGTTATGTCTCAGGGAATAGGGAGGCCTGAGGAGAGGGAGAGAGACAGGGGAACGGCTGGTTGGTGGAGCAGTCAGGGAGCAGCGAGAACACACATAACATTTATTAAGTTTGCTGTCTTATATGGGCGCCGTTCACGGCGCTCCAAAACAATTACGACAGTAACGTCAAAGATCACAGGTGACCATAACAGATATTATCATAATAATGAAAAAGTTTGAAAGTACTGTAAGAACTACCAAAATGTGACACAGAGAGATGAAGTGAGCACATGCTATTGGGAAAATGGTGCCAAGAGAGTTGCTCGATGCAGGGTTACCACAAACCTTCAGTTTGTAGAAGACGCAACAGCTGTGATGTGCACGACAGCGGGCTTGCCTGCAGTCAGGTGCTTGCAATTATTAAGCACTTGCATTACACAAGCTATCCCCTATCAATTAACCTTCACGACCAAACCGGAGTGGGTACTAATTATTGACACCTTACAGAAGACAAACAGCTGAGGCTTAGGAGGGAGGCAAAGTGACTTGTTTTGACAGCCTCGATTTGAACCCGGGTGGCCTGCTTTGTTACCAGCCACCATGCTGCCATTCCCTTAGCCATCACAGTTCCTCCAGGCGGGTCAGGGTAAAAGTCAGCAAATAGCAAGCAAATGTATGCTGTTCACCTGAGGAAAAAGAAACTCTACGCATATACACGCTACTCTTCCAGTTGCTCTCATTTAAACCATTTTGCCACTATGGTCCTGACTGAATGGAGGGAAGTGTGACTGTATCTAGAGCTCTAAAGCTAGAACACATTTCAGTGAGGTACTTGAACTGCACCCTTCCCCCCAGATGCTTCTAAAGTCTAAAGAAACTTGGCCCAATTGCTCACATTTGGGCAAGCAGGAAAGCTTGGGTTGTCACTTCCTGTCAAGCACTGAAACGGTTTTCATGGTTACACAAGTCTAGTCTCTTTAGTCTCTTTATATCTTCTAGGGAAGTGCCTGATGTGATTATTAAAATAAGTCAGGTTGCAAAAGTGGAAATTTAATGTTTTACCCTTCCTCATCTTTCCAAGTAAAAGTGGGGTGGGGGACACACTTCTACTGGCTAAGTTTATAATACTGTGAACCACTGGCTAGGTCAGGAAAAACCCAGACATTTGGAACTAAAACATATAAACCAATACCCAATTTATCAATCTGAAATTCAATACAATAAAACTGGTTCATTCAAAAAATATTAAATGGATCTCACCAACAAATTTTTTCCTTTGTAAAATATAGGATAAACAATTTTGATATTGTTAATTTAAAAGAATAACATATATATCCACAGTACAAACATTAACTACCAAATTCAGACAACCCAAGAATCCAAACAGAGGATGATCATTCATCAGTGTGACTAAATTAGTTATAAAACACCTGAATTTTCCGCTTGTTTCGTGAACATCCTTTCCTGAAAAAGTTTTGTACAAACCATCCATTTATCTTGGCTAGTTAAGATCACATAAATTTGCAATAGACTTGAGTATAATAAGATAATATGGTCTTGTTTATTTACCATGATCCATACTATCAATTCTTAAATAATTTTTAAGCTTTGACCTGGGAACTTGTTTCAGGACTCTTGAACAGTTCCGGGCCTGTTTGAGTACTGCAACTATTAAGAGCTGTTATTTGTTCTCTCTGTGACTGATGGAGGGTTGAGGAAAGAGAAAAGGCAAAGCTGGGCAGGTGCTCTGTGTATACATCAATTTTTCCAAGGCAGCCACTGAAAATGTGGGAAGTGGAAGAAAACTCAGTCAATTCCCAAATGGACTAAGGGACTGACTGGATCAGGAAGCCCAGCTTCTTCCAGTGTTGACTTGCAACACAGAGAGGATTAGCTGATCGTTAACAAGGAGAGATGGCAGAGTAGGCCTCTGTTAGGTTCTAGTGTTGGCTCTGCTACACAAAATTGATTTTGAATAAATCCCTTAAGCCTGTCTCTTCAGTAGTCAAAAGTCAGGGTTGGGGGCCGGCTGTATAGGCCAGTTGGTAGGGCGCCGGTTTACCACATGGGAGGCCCCGGGTTCGGTCCCCGGGCCTCCTCCAACGGACTGCCTCGAGAAAGCAAGCCAACGTGGGTGGGGCACGCTGCTGAGGGCAAAGGCAAGCCCCCGCGGGTAAAAGCAAGCCCCCATGAGCAAGGGCGAGCCCCAAGAGCAGGTGGGCCACTGCGCCGGTGAGCTGACTCGGCAGGTCACCCCAGCAGGGAGAGAAAAGCAGACACAGAAATGCAGAGAAAAATGAACACAGCAAGAACAAGCAAAAAGAGGGGGGGGGATGTATAATAAAATAAAAAAATAAATCTTAAAAAAAAAAAAAGTCAGGGTTGTGTTGGATGAGCTAAAGTTTAGTTCCAGTTTTGAGACAGCTATTAAGACTTACTTCTAAAGACAGAAACTTCAGAACCCTTCCTTCTGTGCACCGCAAACCCCTCACTCCAGTAACCAAAGTCAGCTATTGATCAAACACTAAGGAGGGTCTTCTGTGTGGATGTAGTTCAAAAGTTGGGATGGGAGATATAATCCTTTATACCCGCTTTGTGCTTTACTATCCTCACCTCCCCTCAAAAGACATTTCCTTTGCTGGTACCACATCACTGACAGTAATCCTTGTTTTCACAGAAGGGGAAGGAGATGCACAGAGGTTATGGACCTGAGCACATGGAAAATGGTAGAGCCCAGACTGGAGCAGAGCCTGCCAACTCTCACAGCAGGTGTCTCCCCTAAAATTCCTCTTCCATCTGTCATGACACTTGGGCACCGTTTAGAAAGAGAGTTTTCCATTGTGTTTTCTACCAGTTAAGATGAACTCTTTTGGATTCTCTAAGTTCTGGAATCTTTCAGTTCGAGAGAGGTGGTTTCAAAATTCCCCTCCTGCTTGCCTTAAAGCAAAGAAGAGGACAGGAAAAAATAAAAAGAAAATAGGCCACATACACAAATCCCAAGGCACAAAAGGTGAATGATTTTCTTTAATATTAGAATGGGCCAAATTGAAATTTGATAATGAAAGTGAAGACACAGTAATATTTTCAAGAAAATGAACATTTGGAGTAAGAAAAATAAAAAAAAATGTTTATTTGGAAAAGTCAGCCTCTTACACTTTCCCTCTGTAAATTACAATGATATTTTAAATTCATTGGCTATAATTCACTGAAATGTCTACCAATATCTAATTGCCTCAATTTAAATGATAATAGGTTTAAAAATATTTACAGTTTTCCTCCTGGTCCACCCTCCCGCCTATACTTAAACTGAACCCCTTTCTCTACTTTTCAGCTAAGTGATGAGGCTTACAAAATCCTCAGGTTTGCGTGGAGAGTGAGAATGTGTCCAATGATTCTAAGCACAACATAATTTTCTTTAAGGCCTTCTCAGACAAAAAAAAAAAAAAAAAAAAAAAAAAAAAAAAAAA
>PVKH010035540.1:0-11719 GCA_004027955.1 Chaetophractus vellerosus
AACCAGCCATCCCCTACCTCAGAGCCAGTGAGTGCAAACCTAAACCAATGATGCCATCTTGACTCCCCCTAAAATGATCCTTGATATTGTAGATTAAAATTGTTTTAATTGCATGACAGCTCAAAGTATATACAGTGAAATGTGTTGACTCTAAAATGGGAATTTATTAACTTATATGCTTCCAGTTTTAAGGCTGTGAACAATGTCCAAATCAGGCATCATGAAGCCATGGTTTCTTCCTGAAGCCTGGCTGCCAGCCTGAATAGTACTATTTTAATAATCTTTCATTAGTGTAACAAAGGTAACTGCTATTAAAAAATAGCACACTATAAGAATTTTTAAGAAATGCAAATGTGGGGGTCCAGTGGGTCCTGGGCCCTGGCCACTTTTCTCTAAGGGAAACTCAACTGGCAACCCATAGGCTTCTTTAGCACAAGTTAAAATGTAGCACACTTCCTCACAGAAACAACGTACAGATGGCATTGTAGACTGTACTTTCCCACAGGCTGTACATTTCCTTCCTACAATAACATCACCAGACCCCATTTATGTGTTTCTTGTGACCTTAGAAAAAACTATATTATGAAATATCTTTGTTCTGGATGCTTTATATTAACCCTCATTTCCCATCTCTTTGCAGAGCATTATCTTCATTTTCTGAGCCAGAATCTTTGGAGACCCTCTCCTGTCCATAATTTCCAATAAATAAAGCTTATGTCTGATTCCAGACCAGGTGCATTGTTTGGTCTTGCAGCAGGCTGACACTGCCTTTCAGGAATTGGGTTAAAAAAATTGGTGAGGCCACAAGCCATGAGACTGAAATACTGCCTAGAGTAGCAAACATGAGCTCAGGAAAAGTAGAATCCATGGGGGAAATCTTGAGTTGGCCTATAATGTCAATGTTGGGAGGGGTGGCTGCCCTCCTGGAATGAATGTGGGCAGGCAAGAGAGTAAGAGGATGCCCAAAAATCTCATACATGTATACTGACTATTCCAGAGCAAGTAGCAGAGAAGTTGCATTTAAATGAATAAAAAAGGGAGACTTCCAGATAGCAGCAGAAATAGAATGGCCCCTGTTAGGAAAATTGCAGGTGGCTACTGAGGGAAAACAATTGGCAATGGCCTCTGCACTGCTTAGAAGAACAGTTAAGGTTAGAAAGGGGAAACGTTTTTCCTAAGCAAATTAACATACACAGAACCCCTCCAAGCCTTCCTTCTCTTTGCAAGAGCAATGGGGGAAGGGCTAGGTGTGACAAAATAGGGAAATGTAAGTTCAGGTTAAAACTTTCACTACTATCCTGAGGAATTAAAAATTATAGTTTGTCCTGTAATTCCCCAATCTAAACTTACTAGCAGTCTTAAAATTAGGGTAATTATTCCAATTACCAAATTTCAACATATACAGAAAAAGCCCTTGAAAGCTATAGAAAGATCTTTGCTAAATTATGATTAAAACAAATGAGTCAATCATAATATATATTCCAGAACCTGGCATTCAATATACTTTATTTTCTTATTTTTTTCCAAAATACTTTTAAAGTCACTGACAAATTTAAAATTAAAAAAGAATTTTAAAATTAAATTTTAAAATTAAAATTAAAAAAGGAAAAACATTTCTTGTATAAACAATTGTTCCATATTTAATTGGCTTGGGTATACTCTCCTTATGCTTATAGAATACTAATAAAATAAATTAAGATTACATGTTTTAAATCTTTAAGATAATGAAAATTGTAAGTTCACATTTAGTAAAATATAGATTTTTCTTAAATTAAAATGACTAGTGTATGGTTTCAGAGTTTAATTTAATTATGAATTCCAAAAATATAAATTGGATTATTCTTGTAAAATAATCTGTTCATCTGGGCATGATTAAGTTATGATAAGGGCATTAACTGGGCCACATCATGAGGGTGTTGGGCCCCACCTCTCAGTGGGTTTGGTCTCAAGTATAAAGGCTAGGCAGCAGATCTGAGTGGCAGAGATTTGGAGAAGCAGATTTGAGAAGCAGCTCTGATGTTGGAGTGAGCCGTTTGCCTGATAGTATACAGCTGGCCTTGTGGAGAGATGCAACACATAGACAGCCTCATGGTCTACAGCTGAACTTGTGGAGGAAACAGAAGCTAATCCCGGAGAGAAATGCAGCCCTGGGAACAGAGGAACCCAGAAGCCTGAACACTGGAGATGTCAGCAGCTGTCTTGCTCCAACACGTGGACTTTGGTGAGGGAAGAAACTTGTGCTTTGTGGCCTGGTAACTGTAAGCTTCTACCCCAAATAAATACCCTTTATAAAGGCCGACCAATCTTTGGTATATTTCAAAAGGCACGTCTGTGGCTGACCAAAACAGAATTGGTACCGAGGAGTGGGGTGAGTGCTTTTTGCAATTACCAAAATGTTGGAACAGTTTTATAAATGGGTAAGGGGTATGTTTTGGAGGAATTGTGAAATGCTTGATGGAAACAGCCTAGATTGCTTTGCAGAGACTGTTGATAGTAATGTGGACGCTAAAGAAGTATTTAAAAATTGTGTAAAAATGAAAAGAGGTAGACATCATATTGTTAAACTTTCTTGTGCATTCAAACCAGGCCCCGTGTAACCTTCATGGTACCTCTCTATTTGAGTTATTGGCTTAGTCAGTGACTAGGACTCTGAACACAATAAAAGTATCTAACAGATTTCTGGACATGCCTATGAAGTGGATGCAAAATATGTGGCTGTTTTGGATGACTGCAGCAGCTGGCAGTGGCTTGATATACCCATATTTACAGTGGACTTTGCATGCAGACTGGCTCTGTTTCAATGGCAATTGTCCTAAATGCAATATGTTGTCCTAGATGGGATTCCAGAACAGAAAAAATCACAATAGTGGAAAAACTACGAATATATGAGTAAAGTTTGGAGCTTTGCCAACAGTAATGTATTCATGTTAATTTCAAAATTTTGATGAATGTAACTGTGGTGATGTAAGATGTTAATATCAGGAGATTATTGGTGAGGAATATAAAAGAACTTTTTCTAATATCTTTGCTACTTTTCTATAATTATAAAATTATTCAAAAATTGAACATTCATCAAAAAGAAAAATGAAAGTAGCTGATCAGTTCCTGCTACCAAAAATATAGCAATACAGATTTGGGGTAGGTTTTAGGGTTGTGATTTAATTGTTAGTTAATAGAACAACTATCACAATGACAGGAGCTGTCTGAAAAACTTTTGAAACTCTGGGAACCAGAAGAACACTGTACCTCATCCAGAGAAGAGCAGGAGGTTGCAGCTGATAAATTAAGGTAAAGAAGAGTAAATAGCTCTCTCTTTATGACAACTATATCTAGCTGGACTCACAAAGAAAAAAAAGAGGATACAAATAACAAAAAACAGAACTTATAAAGGGGCCATTATACTAACTCACTGAATAAAAAGGAGTATAAGAGGATATTATGAACAATTTTACACAAATAAATTATAAAATTTAGATGTAACGGGCAAACTCAAAGCAACATACAAACTAAATACAATGACTCCATAAAAAATAGAAAATCTCAACAAACCAATTACTATTAAATAGATTGATTTACTAATCAAAACCTCCCAACAGAGAAAAGTGCAAGATGAGATGGTTTCCCAGAGGAATTCTGCCAAATGTTCCAAAACTAACTCCAATTCTGCTTAGACTCTTCAAAAAAAAAAAAAAAAGGCTAATTTCAACCACAGGGGAAAAGTGAGAAAAAATATACAACAAGGATTGAGGAATGAACAAACATATGGGGTGAATGTAACTATGAACCAAGGTAGACTTGTTACTGTAGTAACAGAAGAACTTTTAATATTGTTATAAAGATAGTGGTTATCAGATGTTCTGAGAGGATGGTGATGGAAGAATAGTGGTACACAAGGCATTTGTAGGGTATTGGAAATGTTCTACATGATATTGCAATGGTGTATACAGGCCATTATATATTTTATCAAAGCCTATAATACTGTACAATACAAATTATAAACCATAATATAAACTATAAACCTTGGTTAGTAAAAATGCTTTAATATTGTTTCATCAATTGTGAGAAATGTACCATATTAATGTAAGATGCTATTGATAGGGGAAAATGTGGGAGAGGTAGAGGGTGGGTTTTATGGGAATGCCCTATATTTTCAATGTAGCTTTTCTGTACTTTCTCTAAAAATAAAGTTTATTATAAAAAAGTTTACATATTATCACAAGAAAAGAAAACTGTAGATGATTATCTCAGATAAATATAGATGTAAAAATCCTCAGCAAAATACTAGCAACCTGGAAGAAAAAGCACATTAAAATAATTATATACCATGATCAAATGAGAATTTTCCCTAGTAGGCAAGGTTAGTTAAACATAAGGAAACCAATTACTGTAATACACTACATTAGCACTGTAAAAATAAAATAAAACTATTATCACCTCAATTGATGGAGAAAAAAACCATTTGACAAGGTCTGTGGAAGTTTGATATTATTGATGAATTCCGAAAAGATATATTGGTTATGTTTTTAAACTAGTCTGTTCCTATGGGCATGATACTCTTAGATTGTATTAGATTCAGAGGCTTCATTTTTACTTTATTAAATGAATATTAGGGCTTTTATGTCAATAGGGTGACTCAGTTTGAGTCCCTGCCCCCTCCCTTTCTGTGCTATATAAATGGATGCTTAAGCAAAGACAAGGAAGAAAGTACACAGAGAAGGAGAGCATAGAGAGTTTAGTTTTGAAAACTAGAATCCCAGAGAAAGAGACATGCCATTTGCCTGAGAGTTTGCAGATGAAGAGATCAGAGCCCTGAACAGTTGTGAAAGCCTGGGAAGAAACAAGCCCCAGAAAGATAGGTGAGCCTTATGTCAGCCTACAGCAGAGATCAGAATAAGCTGGGACCATGGAGTCTTAAGAGAAAGAAGAAAGCTGCACTTTTACAGAGGTCAGCAGCCATCTTGGTCCAACACTTGGCAACAGACTTTGGTGAGGGAAATAACTTACTTTTTATGACCTTTTCACTGTAAGTTTCTACCCCAAATAAATACCCTTTATAAAAGCCATCAGATTCCTGGTACTTTGCATCAGCAACTCTTTTGCTAACTAATACAAGGTCCATCACCCTATCTTGATAAATGTGCTTAGAACAGTAAGAATAGAAGGAAACTTTCTCAACATGATAAAGGGAATATATGAAAAGCCAACAGCTAACATACCACTTAATGGGAAAGACTGAAACCTTTCCCCCTAAGAATGGGAATGAGACAAGGATGCCCACAATCACTGCTGTTATCCCACACTGTATTGGAATTTCTAGCCAGAGCAATTACAGAAGAAAAACAAAGAAAGGGTCTCTGAATTAGAAGGAAGAATTAAAACTTTCACTATTTGATGAAGACATTATCCTATATATAGAAAATCCTAAGAATTCCAAACTAAAGCTCCTTGAGTGAGTAAATGAATTCAGCAAAACGGTAGGGTACAAAATCAACACCCAAAAATCAGTAGTATTATTATAACAAGCAAGAAACAATTGAGAGCGGAAATCAAGGGAAAAAATTCCATTCAAAATAGAAAGGAAAAGAATAAAGTATCTAAGAATAAATTTAACCAAGGATGTAAAGGAGTTGTGCAAAGAAAACTGCAAAACATTACTTAAAGAAAACAAAGACCAAAATAAATGGAAGAACATTCTGTGTTCATGGATCAGAAGATTAAATATTGTTAAGATATCAATTGTATCTAAACTGATACTTACTGGAAGACATCAATTTGTTCTTGATGTACATTTTTCAATGTCTGAAATATATTTGGAACGGTTAAGAGCCCTGAATAATAAAAAAGTCTTGGAAAGAAAGAAAGTATTGGAAAACTTGCATTTCTGGACTTCAAAGCATATTACCAAGTTCCAGTAATCAAAACAGCTTGATAGCTCTGGGAAAGTGGAGTATTAGATTGACACAGGACTCATTTCTCTCCCAGACCTAGAGAACAGGCAGAATCATCCTGGAAAAAAATTTTCGAGGACTTAGGACACCAGGAGAAAGCTGGATACCACACAGAAGAGAGAGGTGCAAAGAAAAAAACAATGTGTCTTGACAGGAAAACTCTGCAAGTGAAATCTACCAGTGGTACCTTCTTGTGCCATCCACTACCCTCAGAGCAGACAGTTTTGAGTCCTCCAAACTCTGGCTGCCAATGATGGATAAAGTGAGGTGCCAGGTTCTACCACCCCAGGAAAGGGGAAAGAGACAGATGCAGACTAAGATTAATTCAAATTTTGGTGAAAAATTTTGGTCTTCTGGGTCCCAAGAGCCCTTCCAGGATAGGTGGAGTCATACCACTGTTTGCCTGGGGATCCAGCAGGGCAATCCAAATAAAAATTGCCACAGCATTTTTTGCTGAATTGGAAAAGTTAACTATGAAATTTCTTTGGAAGGGCAAGGGTTCATGAATATCCAAACACATGTTGAAAAAGAGAAATGAAACTGGAGGAACCACACTCCCCGACCTTAAAACATATTACAAAGCTACAGTGGTCTAAGCTGCATGGTATTGGCACAAGGGTAGCCATGATGACCAATGAAACATGTTGATATTTAGGAACTAGGGCCATGAAGGTGGTGCTGTGGATGAAAAGAATGAGAAAGATATATGAGATGGCTGGTGTCAGGGAACCCTTCACCTTGAGGGAGAAGAGTCCCACAGAACAAACCATCATGCTTTTTATTGGGCATTAGAACAAAGAAAATACATGTGCACATGTGCAAGGGTATAGGATATGTGATAGATAACACTTTTGCTAACATCAGCAGATTCCATTATTCTTTAGGGTTAATGATCTATATTCCTATAAGTAACAGAGCTTGTTAACCATTATCTTGACATATACCAGCTGCACTCTTTGGAGCACAGAATGCTTCTCCTTCAGGCATGTACCAGACCTTATATCAACATCCCAAGACTTGTGGCACCTGAACCATACATAAATCAAGGAGACCTGTTTTTCTTTTAGGTCATGGCCTATGTGAGAACTCCATTTACCCCTTTTTTATTAATTAAAAATTAAAGTGAAGATCATAGGAAATACTATATAAGATGATAAAATGACCTCCTGTCATTCTTGTCTTCTTCCATAGGCTTTCATGACTGTGTGTGTGTCTTAGGTTGCCCTCCTCTGAGGATCTTACCTGTCATTGACTACCAGTCAAGCTTCTGAGCTCTTACAAGGAAGGAAATTAAATCTTAATAATGCACCATGGCAATGTTCTTAAGGTTCCATGGATAAGTGATTATATGTATATTGATTAAAATATGGTGAAAGCAGGAGTAAATATATCAAATCTAACTAATTTTTCAAGGCTAAAATCCTTAACATAAATGCATTAATCATGTTCAATTTTCCATTTTCTTTATGGATATAGGCAATAATTCTACTTTTAAGAATACAGATTATTATAATGCACAATACAATTATCTCCAAACCAATAAAAATGATATTTGTGCTGTTTTTTTTTTTAAATTCCACCAATGAAACAGGTTAATAGCCTTAAGATTCTAAGTCAGTTCATTCCAAAATTCCATTCCAGGAGCTTCTTGCAGCTCATTTTGAGACATGCTTAGTGCCTTTTTCTGCAACTCCAAAATATCTAGAGAAATATTGTGTTTATATCCAATCAAAAGATTTTTTACTTCCTCCCAATCATACTCACTGTTATTATAGGGCAAAGGAGTAGTATAAAAAGAACTTTCATTCCAATCACATTTAAGAGTACTTAAGAAGTTTGAATTATAGATTTGATTACCCAAATATATAATAGCTCTTTCAAGATCATTCATACAATTATTCAGTTCCATATCAATGTGAGACTGGCTATGCCACATCACACTTGCATTTTTATGCCAGTTCTTAACATATTGTTGAGTCTGGACTCCTTGATGCAGGGCTGTGCCAGTGACAGCTGCAGCAGTTATGGTGCCAATCAATCCCCAAATCCCTGCTATCAAAATCCAATAAGTTTCTTTGTTCTCTTTAAGTAGTGTTCAAGAAAATGCCACATCAACTGGGGTTCCAGAGACTGTTGCCAATGTCTTGCAATCAGAACTGGAAGCCATAGTCCTTTTCTCCTTCTTGTTATAAAAAGAGTTTGATTTTCCTGCAAATATGAATTCTTTAGAAAAGTGAATATAGAGCAGCTAGAACAACTGATGTTTCCTTCTCCAAAAGTTACTTTTCCAATAATAAAATCCGTGGGATCTCATACCATACTGTAAGAAATTGAGTTGACTTTTTTTGTTAAACTAGAATTACTGGTCTTATTTCCTTGCTATTTGAATATTAGACCACTTCCTAAGAATATTCTCCATAAATTGTTTTGTGTTTTATTACGTTTACTATCCCAAACTTGTGGAATAAACCTTCCTTGATTTATCTATTTTAAGGATATATTAGTAGATATTGTATTACTGAGATTCCAAAAATATGAGTAACTGTCAGTGGTAGTTCTTGTTAAATTATTGATAGACCAAATTATAGTTGTGTTTTTAAAAGGTTTTGGCATCCCTATAAGGGCCTGATCCTTTACAATTCTATAAGAATCATTAAACAACACAACCTCTGGAAAACCATGGCAAGTGTGCCATTTGTCATTAAGTAATCTATTTTGAGAACTGCATGTATGGTTTATCATATCCTCTGATTTATAATGAAAAGAAGGATAAATAAGAATATAAATTAGAGTTTTATTTTTCTCTGTAATAACCACATTGCAATTTTTAAGTTGAATGCATATAGGATTATGTCCAATGCAAAGAGGGCAGTCTATAAAAAGTAAAGTTAAATTTTCTATAAACTTCTCCTCTTCTTCAGGTTTTAAAGGTAACCATAAATGTACAGGTCCTGGAAAATGAGGTTACTGATTAAGATTAACTGGATAGGATTCATTAGCCCAGGTTAACAGTTCTAACAGAGGTGGATTGGAAATGTATGCCCAATAACTGTAATTATGATGGGGTTCTTACCTCAGCCCAATACTTTACCTATTATTAATCTAATAGGGAACCATCATATCCACAGTTTATGTTTTGGCAGCATTCTTGACTCTAGGCTTAATTCTTCTGGAGGGAATCCACTGTTGTTCTCCTGTTTCTGTAATGATAAGAGCATAACCTTGACCCCAAATCTGTACTTCTCCCTTTTTCCATTTATTGGTTGTTTCATTTTTCCAATATATTGGTTGTCCACATTTCTGTTTCTAATTCCCATTTTCTTTCTGCTGCTGTGGTATTAGAAGTTTGGTTTTGATTAAGAAAATTTAAGTTAAATAATGGCTTAGGTAACTTGTCTTTAGCAGATTCGCCTCCATCTCCCCCTTTTTGTTTTTGCAACATTAGTTTTAGTAAATGATTACTTTTTTCTTCTATTGCTTGTCCTTGGGGATTATTTGCTTGGGTAAGAGAATTTTAGAGATGTTTATAGAATTATGTTAAAAACATTTTTGAGGGGTCTGCAATGAGGATAAATACATGTTTGTGGGAAGGCAGGATGAGTAGGACACAAAGCTTTAAAGACATAGTATTGACACATGGTGGGTTTATTGAACATTTCTTGTGATAGGCCTTTTCATTGATATTTAGTTAGTTAATAATTGAAAGAATATAAAGGGGTTGTTTATAAACAGAGGCTTAACTATTATATTTCAATCTTTCATGATATGTATACATACATTCACATGTTTACTAAACCAGGAGACAAACTGATATACATGGTTTATTTTTGGCTAGACTCCTGTATAGATATAAGTTAAATGCCAATATGTATATCTAGTTTAATAAGCTTATACTGACAATTGGAATGAGAAACATGAATAACATAATCAATTAAAAGATTAGGTCAATATTGAACAAAGTCACAGAATGACAGATAGAGAAGTTTTACATATATGCATACCAATATTTACCTTTTAGCTGGGAAGTGTTGAATTAGCAGCTGATGTTGGAGATTTGGTTGACATTGTATATGATTAATGAATTTTACACTAAAGATGCCAACTAGTGAGTATTTTGCTAATTCCTGATGAAGGGGCCAGGCTCCATAGGAAGGAACACAACACTCCCTGGGCAGCACATTTTAAGTTTTATATATCAGAACCTGGGAGAGTGGCCAGTTGTTCCAGGGAAAAATACATATTTTGAAATGTACTTTATCTCTTTTAATTTATTACAAAACATCTTTGATGAGCCTACTATTTTAGTTCCCATGATTTTTCCAGAAATAGGAAAAGTGTTAACTAAAAAGGAATTGGTTTGTTGATGAACAAAGTTTTCTGTATGATGTTTTACTTTTAGATTTGAACAATACTTCCCAAAACTTTTCTTAATATATTTGGTTTCAGGACTGTCCAAACTTAAAACCAAAGAATTACATATACATTTAATAAAATGCATTTATGTGTAACATACAAGTTATTAAATTACTTCAGTATGCAATGTAGTGCATTAAAGTTTTGATTAGTATTTAAGTATGTTTTCCTCTAATTCATAGGCTTTTTTTCCCTAGAAGGGAGAAGTCAGAATCTCACTTTACTTTATTATTATTATTTTTTAAATGTTTAATCAATTTTTTAAGGATACATCAATTACATAAATGTTAAACAGAAATTTTAGGGGTACCGATATGTCTCACCTCCACAACCCCCCAAACATACATCCCTCAACAGTGTGGCACATCACCTGCAATAGATATACACACTTTAGGGCTTGGCCACAAAGCATGGATCACAGTACAGACTGTAGACCACCCTCTCTCCCACACAGTTTTGCATGATACATGATGATATAAAATGGCCTATATCCTCCATTGCAATGTCAGGCAGGACAATTCCCAAGCCCCCCAAAAGCCCCATATTACAATTGCCCTTCCCTCTCCCTGCCACCAAAGCATCCAGTGGCCCCTGGCTCCAGATACTTTTGTAATTTCTTCCATTGCATGAATCACAAGTCTATAACAGGACAACAAGTCCACTCAAGTACATAGCACTTCCCCGAATCCTGAGGAGTCTAGGATGATGAAGTGCCCTCCACCACCAAGTGAAAGGGGACTTATATCTTATGGACACAATGGAAGAGATTATCCTGCCTGCAGCTGCAGGCTCTCTCCATTCCAGAGGATAGCCATTGTCCATCATCATCTCCCCACTACATGTCCTGGGTGAGTCCATTGAGTTGTAGAGTAGTGGTTGCAGGACCACCGAGCCTGGGACCCAGCTGACACATGGACAAACTGAAGTCTCTTGTCTCTGGAAGTATACCTAAAACTCTGGCATCACATATAGTTTGGAATAGAAGAGACAGATGGACCAAGTGCAGTGAAGACGTATTTCAGTCAGACTCTGTCACTCTCAGGAGCAAGGGTTCCAAATTAGGGCCCACTGGTAAGGCACCAAACTCTGGGTCTATCTGCCCTGATATAGGACCTTGATATCTCCAAAGCCCTCAGGAGGCCTTCTAGGGTGATATGCATATTGGAAGCCTAGGAGGTCCAACTGGGTTCTGCATAAGTGTTGCCTGTGGGTTGACCTCCCAATTCACTTTGAAGTCTCTTAGCCCTATGGACTCTTTTGTCTTATGATTTTCCCCTTTTATTTGAAGTCTTTTTCCAGTCATACTGTCTATTGGCATTTATTAGTAATCCCTCATTGCCAGGGTGGCTCATCCCCAG
>PVKH010035541.1:0-11721 GCA_004027955.1 Chaetophractus vellerosus
TACCATTACCAGGACTTTTCAAGGGCCTTACAATGCTTTACGTCCAATTTTGTTTCTCCTTCCTTTTGTGCTATTTTTGCCAGGTACTTTAATTCCATATACTTTTCTTCTCTCATAATGCCGTTATCAGGTTTTATATCAATATTATTCTAAACTATTATAAGTTTTGGAAAACAATTTTTTATTGTTTTAAATAGTCACTATTCATTAATCTTACCCATATATTTGCCCTTTCAAGTACTTGTTTTCCTCCCTGTATTTTCTTGCTTCCATCTCAAATCATTTTCTTTGTTCTAAAGTACTTTGATAATATTTCTTACTTATGGGATACTAACAATGAATTCTCTTATTTATTTGTGTGTGTGTGTGTGTGTGGGTGTATGTATGTATGGTTTTTAAAAGCAGTTTTATTGAGATATATTCATGTACCATACAGTCTGTCCAAAATATACAAGCAGTGGCTCTCAGTATAATCAAAGAATTGTGCATTTGTCACCACAATCAATTTTAGAACCTTTTCTTTGCTCCAAAAAGAAAAATCTCATACCAGTTGTATCAGTCAGCCAAAGGGGTGCCTTTTGAAATATACCAAAAATTGGTTGGTCTTTATAAAGGGTATTTATTTGGGGTAGATGCTTACAGTTACTAGGCCACAAAGCATAACTTTCTTCCCTCACCAAAGTCCACGTGTTGGAGCAAGACAGCTGCTGACGTCTCCAGGGTTCAGGTTTCTGGGTTCCTTTGTTCCCAGAGCTGCGTTTCTCTCCGGGCTTAGCTTCTGTTTCCTCCACAAGTTCAGCTGTAGACTATGATGCTCTCTATGCTTTTGTGTCTCTCCACAAGGCCAGCTGTAGACTATCGGGCAAATGGCTCACTTGTTTTCTCCTGGAGCGCTCTTCTCCAACATCAGAACTGCTTCTCAAATCTGCTTCTCCCAATCTGCTGCCTTGCTTTTTACACTTGAGACCACACCCACCAAGGGGTGGGGCTCAACACCCTACTAATGTGGCCCAGTCAATGCCCTAATCATAACCCAATCATGCCCAAATGAACAGATCAGTTTACAAGCATGATCCAATTTATATTTTTGGAATTCATAATTACATAAAACTGCCAAACCATTACACTTGTTATATCACCTATTGACAGTTAGTATTTGTGTAATATCTTTGTTACAATTGATGGAATAATATTAATATATCTCTATTTATTATAGTCCACAGTTTGCTTTAGGTGTATTTTTGCCCATACCTCCCTATTATTAACCCTATTTTTAACACGTTGTAATAGTAATGTAAATTTATTCTATTTCATGGCATAACATACTTATATTTGTACTATTGACCACAGTCATCATCCACAACAGGGTTCACAGTGTGGATTTGTTTTTTGTTTGCTTATTTTATTTGTTTGTTTGATTTGCAAAGTTTTTCTTCCACCTTCGTTTTTATTTTATTTCATTTTTTTATTTTTTTATTTTTTTCCCACCTTCGTTTTTAAAGGTATTTACACTGGTTATTGAAATCTTGGTTGAAAGTTAATTTTTCCTAGCACATTAAAGATATTATTCCATTGTTTTCTGGATTCTATTGTTTTCTTGAAAAGGAGTTGTCTTATCATTTCTCCTTTAAAGGTAATATGACTTTTAACTCTGGAAGTTTTAAGGATTTTTCTCTGTCTTTGTTTTTGGAGTTTGACTATGATTTGTCTAGGTATGGTTTTCTTTGTGTTTTTCATGCTTGGAGTCTCTGGAAGCTCTTTAATCTGTTGATCTATGTCTTTAACCAGTTGGAAAAATTCTTAAGCAGTATTTTTTTTTTCAAATTTATTATGGTCTTCTCTTTCTGAGACTCCAATTATATGTTTATGTTTCTTAAACTTATTTTTTCTGTCTTTTCTCTCCTTTGTTGCTCTTTGACCTTCAGTCTGGATATATTGACTGACCTATCTTCTAAGTTACTAATCTTCTCTTCTGTTGTTTTGAACGTGTTGCTAAAACCATCTATTAAATTGTTGATGTCGATTATTTAATTTTTCAATGCTTTTGTAATTTTTCATGGTGAGAAAATTAGTCTGGTACTTGCTCTTTCTTCAAAGCCATATGATAAAGTAACTCATACCTATTTTATTACTTTGGTGCATGACATAATTTGCCTTCAAATAGCTAAGCTTGGTCTGGGATTCCATGCCCATTATTACTTAATATTGTATGTATCTTTTAGAGAGATAACATGTATTAGTTAGGGTTTTCCAGAGAAATAGAAGCACCAGGATATATTTGTATGTAAATATTAAGGGATTCATCATAGGAATTGGCTCACAGGACTGTGGGGATTGACAAATCCAAATTCCATATGGCAAGCTGCAATTTGAGAGCTCCAGTGAAGGTTTCAGTGAATTCCCCTGGAGAAGGTGACAGGCTGAAGCAGAGGTACAAATTTTTCTTCCTGATTGTTGAAGTCATCAGTTCACCCTTTAAGGCCTTCAGCTAATTTGATGAGACTTCTCTCATTGCTAAAAGCAGTCCCCTTTGTTGACTGTAGATGTAATCAGCCATCAATGCAATCAAATGACTAAAGATTTAAATCAAAGATATAACAGTCAGGCCAGTGCTTGCTTGACCAAACAACTGGACATCATAACCTAGCTAGGTTGACAAATGAACTTAACCATCATAGAACATATGCTATTTAAAGTTAACAATTACTGTATTTTTTATGTGTTATTTTTATGGTGTCACAGTTGATTGTAGAGTTAAGAAGAAACTTAAAATATGCTAAAAGTCAATTTTGAAAAATTGAATGAATAAATGAATAAATAAATATTTATAACTCTTAAATATTTCTATGGATCTAGGGGTCAAGTTCTAAGTATTAGTCAAAATTAACATAATTATTAGACTATAGCATGACTTTGCATTTTTTGTTTGGGAAGAAAAAGTTTTATTTTGCTTTTTATATTTTGGGTGTTAACAATATAGCATTTAAATTATATGTAGTATTTTCAGTTCTTTCAGAAACATATGCCTGTAGAGAGAAAGAAAGATACTTTAAGAGACATATTTCTTTATTAATGTATAAATAATACATAATGCATTGAGACTGCTGTCAGAACAGTTCATTAAAACTTAAAATGCCTAGCGCAGCATGTGAACTATGTATCACCCTTTATATCCATTGTTTCCAATTGACTCTGGCATAACATATAGGTAAAAAATGGGAAATATATTAGGTAAAAATGTTTACTGAAAAAATTTAAAAAAAATAAACTTGTTTTATTTAGTGATCAGACTAAATGAAAAAGTAGGACAATAGGGTAACCTATGATATATGTGGAAAACTGTAGGCATAAATAAGGGGGATAAAAAGGCAGGGAATGTGCAATTGAAAGTATGAAGGAGACAACAAGAATGATTCCAGTATTCAGTGGAGAGATTTTATAATGGGCTGTAATATGGGTTAGTAGTACAAGATTATTGCCCATGATAATTGGGTATTAAGAAGCTTCACTACAGTAAGAATTTTATTATTAAAAAATACGTACTGTTATAAAAAGTTTACCATAAAATTAACTACTTTTTACAAGTAATACTGAAATTAAAAAGTGTCTGGTGCTTTTAGAATTCACATTTATTATGTGGAAACAAATGTAAATCCCCCTGGTTTACAAGTAATAACAGATAACATTATAAATATTAAGTAAACGCAAGGATTAAATTTTTACATTGAATTGAAGGGTATCTTCTGTAGCAATATTACTACTGAATAATTTAATATCAGCTATTCATGTACTGAATTGCATTAAAATTATTTCATTGATCTATGAACAAACAAATTTTCATTTATTGTTCTATCTCTTTTGATTATAATTGCTTTATGTAGCTATTGTTTTAAATGATAAATTTTGTTAAAATCTTTTCATTTCTTCCTGTGTTGATTTGTTCAATAAAAGAAGATAATTTAAAAATTGAATATGATCATAGCTATTAAGGTCATAAAGATCAGGAGAATTCCATTCCATTAAATGGAATTAAATGGAATAGAATTCTATTAAATGGAATTCTATTCCATTAAAAAAGCACACACACACACACGTAACACCTGTGTCTTACTTTTTTGTTTGTTTATTTGTTTGTTTTTTGGCTTGAACAACAGGGATATATTGGCTCATTGATGTACACAATTTGTTCCACCCCAGTCTGCACTCTGGGCCTGTGTCTTTTATTTTTATCATGAACTGTGTTATATTAAGTCTGCATGATATTCATTTCTTATTTCTAGGAGGCCATTAATCATGAATGCAGATCACCTTTTGTGACAACTTTATTTTGAAACCTAATATAAACACATAGCAAAAAATGGGGCTATCCGTTTTATCACTTACTGGAATAAGTAATTTTGATCTGATGCTAACAATAATAAAAAAGAAGTGTCATTTGGAAGTCAGGTAGGCAGACAGTTCTAAAATAAGTATAATCAACAAGGAACAGGGCTCATTATTGTGATTCCCATTTATGTTGAAGACAAGTATCATAGCTCATTTTAAATACATAAAAGGAAGGAGAGGAGAAAATAGAATGGTAGCCAGATCTTTCTGAACTGGCTTTACAAAAACTCAACCTTAAAAGTAGTAACAAGAATGCTTATCAAACCAATAGGCATATTTCGAGGCTAGCAAATATAATGCATTGCATTAGATACCTAGGGGATGCTAAGTATGATGGCTTCCTTGAACTTATGAACTCTCAAGACATGTCCTAAAGACCAAAAAAACACAAAGAATAAGAAAAAATTATAACAGACTTTACTTGTAGTTGAGGACAATAAAATAGTTGTAATGAAGATGTACACTGTTTATTGACAGATCAGTTTATTAAAAGGTAAATACATCTTATCAGATTAAAAATGGCATTACATGGGAAGGAAATGGGATACAAACAATCTTGAAAACTGAGTAAGACTCTGAGAGGAGGAATGGCAGTATTTGGGGGTAGGAGAATTGGCAAGGGAAACACAATAGAAATGAAAAAATACAAGACCATTTAGAGGAATGCACAGACCAATTTGATAAAAATAAAATATTTAATAAGTTGAATAATTTAAAATCTGGCTTAGGTCTAGATTATAAAATCTAAACTAGAAAGTTTAGGCTTTATGTTGCAGAAAATAAATAACCATTGAAAAAGCAGTTGATACAAGTAATGTTTAAAAGTCTGTTTGTTATAATCAATTTGAGGAAAAAAGAGACAGTAAGATGGGGAAACTATATTTAGTTCATACTGAAATGATCCAAAGTAAGGTTACCAGGGCCGCAATCAGGGTTATACTAATGGGAAGAAAGAGTTGGGTGAGTTTGTGGTAAGGCCGTAGTATTTAAAGAGTAAGGGACCAATGAGAGGGAAAGGCCAATCAATAACCTAGGCTTTGAATTTTTGAGTCTGGAAGGGTATTAATAACAAGAATGAAAAAGAAAGAGAAGAAATTCAAGAGGAGAAACCAGGCTCAAGCCAATCTCTGAAGTTTGGGGATGCTTAATTGAATTGATTTGAGATGAGATATTGGATGCAAGAGTAGGAACAAAATAAAACTAGAAAAATATAGAAACACAAAAATAGAGACAAAAAAAGAAGATGCAGCAGAAACAGAAGGAGCAGAAGAAACAGAAGCAGAAGCAACAACAGAAGGAACAGCAGAAGCAGCAGAAGCAAGAGAAAAAGTAGAAGTAAGCAGTGGCGATGATGGCAACTAAAAAAGAGCCATATCTGCTTTGGAGATGTAATAATCAGAAAGGATGAACACCTTGAATTTTTGTATCATTGCAAAAACCTTAGAACAAGTGAATTTCATGAGATAAATTGTCCTGTAGTAGATATGCATTATCACACACACACACATCAATATTCAGACTTTTCTCAGATGTTCCTCACACTATAAGTATTATGAGGTCACCAAAACTAAAGCTATACAAAGATATAGCTTCTTGAAATTTCAGTGTCCAAAGTGGTGACAGCACTCAACATAAAGTACCCAGAGATAATTTCTAAAGTATATATTTTCTAATGTGTAACTATAGAGATTACAATTTAAAAAAACTGATCAGTATCCATTCTCCTTTCATCTTCTGCCAGTAAGATTAAACTCTCCCAATGTGTAATATGGTATCTGGTATTTGTCCTCAGGCTAAGGGATTCATTTGATTTCAGATTCTACTAATATTTTCATTGACAGGCATATTCAGATTTGGCAAGTAGCTGAGAATGGTTGAGCTCAGTTTATTAACTGTGGCTGAATGGGGCTAGGAAATAGAAACATTAGCTGTCATTTGGTTAAGGCTTATTACATGACAGACCTGTTGCAAAGGGCTGTGCACATATTGTCATATTTAATCGCAAAAAACAACCCAATGGTTGTTTACCAATGGGTAAATTATTCACTCCATTTTGAATGTCAGTAAACTGTAACTTAAAGAGATTAAAGAAGTTTTATGAAGTCCTCCCATAGGCCTGCATAGATTTGTACTTATAGAAGCATAATTTAAATCCAGGTGGTGTAACTCTCAAACAAACATATGTCAGAGACTACTCTCAGAGTCATAAATGCTGGGCCCAAAGGCAAACATTTTGTTTTATTTATATTTGATCCTTTGTAAACACAAACACTTTTTTTTTTCAGGATATCTTATCCATACATGCCTCTAGATAATGAGTTGGAAATCCAGGCAGCCAAGTAGAGTGAAATACTCACAGGATAGTGTGAGAAACAGCAGTTCATACCAAGTCAAGCCATTGACATCAGAGAGGTTCCACAAACTTAATCGGAGCCTGTGAGTCAATTGTCATAAATTGTGGAAGGAGATGGTTGGCTCCAGAAACCAGAAAGTGGCAAGATCCTGCAGTGCCTTGGTAATTTATTGAGCACTGTTTACCCAGCTCAGTGGATGAAAGGAGGGAATGAACTATAAAGAAGAGCTTTATTCCCTGGAACCAAAGAGTCCAGCAAAAACTAGAGAGGACTACAGGTGATCTGATGGCATCTCGCCTATCCACTAAAATAGAGCACCTAAAATTTCCACCCAAATGAGACAGTGGAGGAGAGAATAAGGTCAATTGGAGAGAGAAGGAATGTGGGAAAGCAGCTGTCCCTGACAATATCTACTAGATCAAAAGAGAATGTACAGTAACACTGATAATGATAATTAATAATAACCAATATAAAAATTTGATGGCTTGTCAGTTACTCAGAATATTGGAACTGTATAAGTGAAAATCAACCTTGAATGGAAAGAAATATATTAGTATATTAACATTATCATATTACATATTTATATTGTTAATAAAGCATGGTCAACATCAAATAATTTCCAGGTAGTAACTAGTGGAATAGTTTACAGTAAAAAAATCTAACACTACATGAAAATGAAAAGGGAGCTAAGAAAGGTTATTAGTCAGATTATCATGAAGACACTTCATGTAGATACTTAAAACCCATCACATCTAATCTCTAATAAATATGTGTCTCCAAATGGGTTTAAAGAAATAGAGTGGAAATGTGAAATTAACAGAATATACACATAGATTCATGTGTGCTCCAGGTCCCTCCTGTGTTTCTTTTGTTTATTACATCTAATGAAAACTTCAGCAGTTTACAAAATAGATTGTTTAAAATTATTTTGTCAAATTTACATTAGGTTCATGTTGGACTTGGGGAGAAGTGAAAAAGTCGATGTCAGTGCAGATTTTCAAAAAGAACAGAAACTTGTCCTGAAAAAAATCTCTGGGTTAAAACTCCTTTGTCATTTCATGAATCATGTATTCATTACTATCAATCAATTATATTAATATTCATTTTATATTCTGGAATAATAAAAAATACAAAACATTCAAGCATAATGTAACAGACAATTGTATATCTACCAACTGTATTTGTTCAGATCACTTTTAAAATTATTTTAAATGAAAAAAATGAATTTTTCCACATACACTCTTGAAATTGTGATACAGATTTAAAGATGTGATAAGAAAATACTGTGTCTTCATTTAATTGCAACATTTATTTTCTGAGGAGTACAGAATATAATGGTATGTTTTAATTATATGTTCTTTTAGATTAGATGACATATTGTGCTGTAAATAATGTGGGAAGCTCCACTCCAGCCTAGACCATCAGTGATAACCACTATCCTGAAATTATTTTTTCATCCAATCTTTTATATGTTTACTGTATATATATATATATTTTTTTCAAAATGGCATATAGCATTATTTTCTATTTTTTAAATTCACTTAAATAAGATATTAGCTATATCCTGTTAATAAAATAACTTCATTAACCATTGTGTTTTCAAAAAGTTCCCATACTGGAAGGCTTAGGTTTAGTTAAAATCTAAAATGCCCTGTAATGTCTTATTACATTAAAATACAATCAATTATATTTATCCATTAATATCTCTGGTAAGCTTTTAAATTATTTCCATATTTTCTGCTCTTACAAACAATGCTAAGAACTGCTTTATATGTCCCTTTGCATCAACTATTTTTGAGTTTCTACAAAGTATATTCCTTGTCAAACATACATCCTCAAATGTAGAAGCAAATATCATTATTATTAAACTATTTTTTTATTAATTTTGCCAGATTTGCATGTAATAAAATCATATTGTTTGAAATGGCATTTCTCTTGGTAACCAAAGAGTTTCTGCATCTTTTACTTGTGTTTGCCATTATTTTCAGGATATATTCTTTGTCTACTTTTCTATTCTATTTTCACTATTTCTTACTGATTTGTAAAAACTATTTATAAACTGCTGATTATTTGTTGATCACATGCATAGCTTACTGTACTCTATTTTTTCTTGTCTTTTAAAAGAATATTTAGAGCTTTTTATGGTTGAACACGGGTTGTTAAATTTAATAAAATGAGATTGGTCCACGTTTCCCATTATAATTTGTATTTTGAACCCTATTTCCTCACTCCCAAATCATGAGAATATGTATTATCCTATATATTTGTTTAAATGTTTTAAAATTTGCTATTTATATTTGGGAATTACATGTCTCTGCAATGTGAGATAAGGATGAATGCTTCTTTTCCTTACGTATAGATGATTCCTTTTCTGGGTACCACTCTTTACTGCTAAGTGATGCTACTTCTGTCGTATAGCCAATTCCCACCTGTATGTGGGCTTGCACCGAGTTCTTTAGTCTGTTCCTGTGATTAGGTTTTCTAGACTGGGCACCAGTTTTAATGACTTTGGATTTTTAGAGCTTTTATTGGTGTGTACTGTATATGGAAAATGCACATATTCTAAGGCTCAGATTAGTGAATTTTACTAACACTCAGCTCAGAAACTCCATTCCTCTCTCTTCCAGTCATGAACCCCTCGCCCAAGGCACCACTCTCCCAACTTCCAAGAGCATCAATTAGCTTTGCCTCTTTGGTACTTTATATAGATCGAATGTTATATATTTGACTGATTCCATTCAAAATTTTATTTGTGATTTCATCCAGTTGTTGCTTGTGGTTGTGGATTATTTTTCTACCTTTGTAATTCTTTTTCCTTTAATTCTCAAATACTTTCAAATTTATGGGAAATCTGCAAATAAATAATATAAACCTTTACCCCCTTCAACCATTTAAAAAGAAATCACGAGCAAATTGCCTCATCAACCTTGTGTATTTCCTGCAATCCAAAACGGTCTCCTCTATAACCTCAAGGCAGCCATTAAAATTAAAAAGTTAATATTGATGCACTGCTCTCATCCATTCCAGACCTCATCCACGTTTTTCCAGGTATCCCATTGATTCTCAAACATGAAGTGATCCCGGGCAATATCACATGTTGTTTTGAATCATCATGTCTCTTTAGTCTCCTTCAGTCTGGAGCAGTTCTCGTTCTCCCCTTGACTTTCATGACAGACATCTTTAAAGATACAGTCCAGTTATCCTGTACACAAAAAATTAAATTTGTCTGATATTTGTTCATGACTCAGAAGTATTCCTACCATTCAGTTTTTAATTGATAGTAACCAATTTCACTAGAAACTCAAAAGGGCTAAAATTACTAGCATTGGGTCACTATGCCCTTGGCAATCATTATAAGTCATCCTTTCACTGAAGTTAATTACATTTCTGTTTTTCTGAGAAGTTTGTAAATTCTTATGCTTTGCAGCTGCTACTGCCTTCTCACATTCAAACAAAAAAACCCATGCTATCTTATGTTACTGAAATTAAATGTTGCTGAGAGAAATTGTATATGATGTAAATTACAACACGTTTAGCTTATTTCATGGATACATATTGAATTGGATTTTTGTAAGTTGGTTTTTCTTAAAGACAGCATTTGAAGCCTGTGAACCAACTAGTTAAGAGTCATGTATAAGCCTCCATTTTTGTCATTATGAACTCTTAAAATGTGCTGAGGGGGCATAATTTTACAAATGCTTTATAGGTATTTGGGATTTATTTATTTTTGTATTTTCAGAATAAGTCAATCATGTCATAAGATGAGGCCATTCTGAATCCTTTCACAAAGATATTTGTCTTTATGCTGAACTATTTTTCAGGTCTCACAGCTTTACTTAAGCAGCATGGGGAAGTTGTGTTCCTCTTTGCCTCCTCACATTTTCTCCTGTGCTGAGAGAGCCTTTCACCAACTTTTCCAGGAGCAGCGACCCCAGTGTTTCATCCTCAGGTAGAATCCAACCCTGGCCCCTTCTCTGATGTTCATTTTTGCCCAAGGGGCTTGGTGGTAAAGATGTTCTCGTTTCTTATTGTTTTATGTCTGTTTACTTCCTCAGCAGTTTGAGACTGACTCTGTCTTGCGATAAGAACATTTGACTCCTTACAAAAGAGAAACATCTTTGTTATTAGAAATAGCCCCAAGTGTAAGTGAATCAATAACAACAAACTTTAACTGAAACTCATTTCATTTTGAAGATTTAAAACCTGGAACCTAGAGTGTTTTTGCTTTTGAATCTAAGGAAACATGAAGAAAGAAAAACACCCAAGATCAGTGAATCAATGCCACTATTCTCCAAAATTCAGTCCTGACCAAAATTTACTTTTACTTACCTTGCAAATGTATGTATTTCTTCCTTGTTTTGGAGCCTTTTACATTTGCCCATATTTCACTAGAATTATGCACCCAAATGTTGTGCTTCCTTTTTTTAAAATGTAATGATAATTTTAGCTTATAATTACCAAATGCTAAGGAGGTTTTACATAGTGGCATAAATTCTGTATCCCAAAAAGTGTATCAGAAGAAGTAGGAGTGAAATGTGATTAAAGTTCATAATGGTACTTGATAGCAGATTGAGAAAATATTTAGGCCATTACGTAGAGCTTGGAGTCCAAGTGGTTTTAATTAATTGTTCAGAGGTGGGGGGCAAATATCTATTCTCCCAACTGTATGCTGAAAAAACCTAAAGTTGTATTACTGTACACACGAAATAACTTGTGACATAAGCAGTATAGAGCCTGCCTCTGTCATGTACAGATTTACTAGACAAGGCTGTTTAAATAAATAAGAATTCATGTGGGTCAATGGTTGGTACAACCTCAAATTCTTGGTTAATTTCTAGTTTGAATCATAGACTCAGATTTTCAGATCTAGAATTTGTACTTTTAACCTAGTAGTCTTATGGAACCTAACGGAGCATGCCCTTCTTCCGTTCCCTTCCCTTTCTTTCCCTCCCCTTCCCTTCCCTTCCCTCCCCTCCCCTTC
>PVKH010035542.1:0-11723 GCA_004027955.1 Chaetophractus vellerosus
ACTGTCTACAAACAGGGGTCCAACTGCTGCATCATAATCCTTCATGATATACATACGCATAGATATAAGCTCACCAAATTGTGGTACACACCAACTTACTTGGCTCACATCCAGGCAGAGTCCCAATTGGATGCAATATAAATATATATGTGCATATCTAGTTTAATAAGACTATACTGACAATTAGAGTGAGGAACACGAATAACATAATCAATCAAAAGATTAAATCAATATTGAACAGAGTCACAAAATGACAGAAAAACAGAGCAGTCTTACATACACACTCACCAACATCTAGCTCTCACCTGGGAAGTCCCGAATCAGCAGCCTATACAAGAGTCCTGATTGGAAACAACACCTGTGCAGAGCACCCTCTCTCAGGGTGGGACTTCAACTGGCCTGACCAGGAACTATCCCTTTTACTGAGCTCATAATCAATGAACGTGATACTATAGATGCCAACTTGCAAATACTGTCAATCCCGGAGGAAGTGGCCAGCTCCTCAGGAAGGAGCACAGCAGTCCCTGGGCAGTACATTCCCAGGGTTACACATCAGTCTCTGAGAAAGTGGCCAGCCTTCTCAGGGAGGAACACAACACTCCCCGGAATACACCCTATCTGTTCTTATTTGTTACAAAACATTCCCCAATGTGCCCACTGTTGTAGTTCTCATCATTCCTCCTGAAATATGCAAAGCGCTGACTAGCAAGGCATTGGTTTGCTGATTAACAAAGTTTCCTGCAAGATTTTTCACTTTTAAGTTTGAATAATACTCACTAAAATGTTTCCCAATACAACCAACTAAATAAAATATGGGCCCAGTACAAATTGAAAATGAGCAGCAAGTTGTTCAAAATTTATTAAGAATTCCAAGAGAATAATAGGGCCTTCTAAGCACGGGGCCCTGTGTGACTGCACAGATCACTTGCCCAGGAGGCCAGGCCTGCTTCTCCTTAACACACACATTCGTATAAATGCACACGATACCTGTTGGGCTTTGGTAACTTTATTCCCTTTCCATACTGCCTTTGATGTTTCTTCTGTGTTCTTTAACTGGATGACATTATTGGCAAGCATGGGCCTCCTAAGAGTAGCTTGGTCCTCACTCAGCAACAGCCCCAGTTGGCTCAGTATGCTCTGTCTTCAATGGTCAAGGCCAAGAATTCATTCTGACATCACAAGAAATGTGAAGCTCCGGTGTAGCTCTCTGAATGAAGATTTGAACTGAGCCTTTGTAGATAAGGTGGTTTTTCCTTAAGATCTAACCTAACAAAACATAGATGATTCACAAGTGGGCTTCTTGTTGGCTTGTTTTCTCAAAATCCAACACATTTCTAACAAACATATCCATTAATTCTCTCCCCTTCAAAAGTTAAAAAATGTCACAGTGTGAATGCCAACTGCTTAGCCTTCTTTTGTCTTTCAAAGCCTCTCCACCAATAGACATGCATGATCATTTCCACCATCTGTGCATGGGAGAGAAATGCATTATTCTTCAAGCTGATGCTAAGGGCATTCTATCAAGAAAGAACCCAACTAGTCAGAGAAAGGTTATGCAGAAAAGCTCTTGCCAGAAAACTCAGTTTCTCTCTCTCTCTTTCTCTCTCTCTCTCTCTCTCTCTCTCTCTCTCTCTCTCTCTTTCTCTCTCACTCTCTCATTTGAAATTCATGAAGATGAAGTGCAGCTTGTTTCCCATCAGTGAGATGAGTCTTAATACACTCTTGCCAAAAGCAAGCTAGCAGAGTAATTGTTTTTCATCTAAATTGCATGTCCAACCTGCTTAGTCTTCAAAGAACATAGATGCAACAGCTTTGATACCCAACTGCAGAATGACAAAGGAGGGCACACGGCACATGAGTATGATGAGAATTTTTAATCACTCCCCATCTATCAGTGAGCCCAGGAACTCTGGGGCAGTAGGAGAGGGATGAAGAGAACAGATTCCTCAAAAGGTAGATAAGCTTCCCTATTTCATTCAAGACCAACTCTTTTTTTCTTTTTTTTTAAAGAGGGAGAGTGATTTAGAGGAAATTAAGATTCCCCAACGTATTTTTAATCTCCTTTTTTCTCTCCAGAGCCAGGTACCTCATCTAGCACTTAAAAGGTTTCAAAAATGAAAGTAAATGCCTAGAACACAGAAAAGAGATATCCATCGCCACAAAGTATGTCTTTGCTTAAGAAAAAAAGTACTTTCAGCTTTATGAACTTCACATCAAGACCTTTTATAGTTTTAATGTTAAATTTTTTTGCAGACTTTTGTTCTGTATACACTACATCCAGTACTAAAAAGAGGCAAAATTTGTCAATATTTAATTTTTTTTATGTCAATCCTCCCTTATGTCAAAAAGTGACTTCATTTAATTGCACATAACTGCAAAGTGCTTGCAAGGAGGCCTATGTGACATGAATAAAAACCACCCAAAGAAATGGAATAATCAAATCTGCCCTCAATTTCACTCTTAGCACTAAGGCTACAGAAAAAAATATATATTAAAAAAAAAAGTGTGGCTTTTGTCATTGATCCCTGTGCTTCATTGTGTAACCAGGTGCTGAGACAAAAGATTTGATTCTCTTTATTGTGTTTGTTCCACTTAATTTAATTCTTCTTGCCTGGTTTAAACTTCTATTTTCTAATTACATTCCTAAGTTCTGCTGAGACTGAAATGTTACTACACCTTTGCTTGCATTTATGGAATGTGGGCATAAACTAAATTATTTCTGCGGCTGTCAGTAAGTTGTGCTGCTGTGCTCTATCATCTAAACACTAGAAGTTTTTCATCCCAGGCAACCCAGTAAATAGAAAGTATCTCTCAGCAAGAGAAGGGAGACAAGCGAGCCCATCAGGTTGAGAAACTCAGAGCAGTGGAAAGTGCATGGGTTGGAGACCTGGTATTAGTGTGAGCTCCACAGCTAAACTACCTTTATAGCTGAGGCCAAGTCACCTAAATCTTCTGAGTCTCAATGTTACCTGTAAAAGGTGTCTTGGACCCATCTCCAAGGTTCTTCTTCTAGTACTAAAAGTCTACAATTTCAATCTCTGTGCTTTCCGTTCGTAATGGAGAATCAATTTCCATTTTGGAACAGAGCCGCTTTTCCTAAAGTGAAGTTTTGACAAAAGCCCAACTTTTACATGAAAGAGATCAAGATTTTATTAAACACTGGAAAGCACTGGCACTACTTAGGTAAATTATCAGTTTGCAATGCTCAAACTACAGATCTATTTTTGTCTAAATACAAACTGAAGTGAGACAGAGCTTGGATACAATTGTTTACTTGGGACCCATCACCTGGGCTTTTATAGTGCAGTTAGAAATACTATGAGAAATTTTTTGAAACTACCCCATGACTTAGAAGCTTGACACCACACCCTTCAAGGTCCGAATGTTTTCTCAAATACCCAGTTCAGCTCACGCATTAGTCAGGACTTTGAGACTCTTGATTGTGGTTTACAAAAACCCAACTTAAGCAAAAAGGAAGATGTATTGATTTATATAACCCAAAATTTCAGGAGTATCGGTAGCTTCAGGCATGGCTGGATCCAGACACTTCATATTGCCAGGATTTGGTAACTCTCTTTCCAACTCTTGGTTTTGTTTCCTCTAATTTTTGCTGTATTCTTAAGCAGGCTTTTTGGATATGGTGGCAAAGATTGTCCCCTGGAACCTCTAGGCAAGAAAAGAATGTACATCAACTACAGAGTATGATCTTAATGTCATAATTTTTTTCTTCTATCTTTATGTTAGACTGGAGTAAGTGAAGCCATTGTTATCATCTAGTGATTAGAAAGTCAAGCTGAAAAATTCCAAAGGAGGCAATTTTATTGTCATAACTCTTTGGGGGTAGCATCTCTATTTGGTCTCTGCCAAAACAAACTATTTTGTGTAGTACTGTGCTCTCTGTCCTAATGCATTGGTAAGCTTAATGAATATGGCCACAAAATTCCTTTGTTTTGCCTCAGTTTTCAGAAAGTCAGATGATATGCACTAAAGGCAGGTAAATACAACAGAAAGAGAATATTTGAAAGGTCAGGATTCTGGTTCTGATTCTAGTCATTTGCAAAGGCATTTAAATGATCAGTTCCATCATAAAAATTTTTTTAAAAAAGGAGACAGAGAGAGAGAGAGAGCTGAATGAGGTAATTCAAAGGTTTGCTTCATCCTAACCATCTTCCCCATGGGATATAAGCCCCCTCTCAATTAGGGGTGGAGTGGACATCACCATCCCAGAATCTCAGGATTGGTGGAAGAGCTATGGACTAGAGTGGACTTACTGGTATTCTACAATAGACATATTGTGATTCTAGCAATGGAAGAATTTACGACATTGATGTGGAGCCAGTGGCCACTGGAGGCTCTGGGGGCAGGGAGAGGGACAAACAGTTGTAATACGGGGCCTTTTTTGGACTTGGGAATTGTTCTGAATGACACTGCAACGACAGATATAAACCATTTTATATCATCACATAACATACAGAACTGTGTGGGAGAGAGTGTAGACTACAATGTGAACTATGATCCATGCTTAATGGCAAAGCCCCAGGATGCGTTTATCAATTACAATGAATGTGCCACACTAATGAAGGATGTTCATGTGGAAGGGTGTGGTAGGTGTGGGGATTGGGGCATATGGGAATCCCTATATTTTTTGTGTTAAATTTATGTAATCTAAATATCTTTTTAAAAGTTTTAAAAAAATATTTTTAAAAAAAGGCTTGCTTCAAGTTATGAATCCCTGCTGTGCTGACCTTGCTGTTGTAATTTTGAAGGTTTTGTGTTTTGCTTTCTTCACACCTTTTTTTCCCTCAACAAGGGTAACCTATCACACAGAACTCTCAGAAACACTGACCGCTAACTGGGTCAGAAACATTCTACAAGAGATTAAAGCATTCCAGAAGCTTCTCAGAGGGTTAGCAGATAAGCAGACGCCCATTACCCAGAATGAACGCTGTGGCTTCCATATGAAAACAAGCAATCACACGGAAACTGTCAACCCTAGCTTCAATATGAGCTGAGGACCCACATATTGATCTATGACAGATGGGTCGCCCGAGTGCTGGTGTACATTAAGCAGGGAAAGGACTGAAAATTACATTAATTCAAATTGCAAAATCAATATTTAACAATACAGTTAGTGGTAGTTGACCTTAAATGCACCTTTAATAAAACAAAGGTGATTCAGGCCATGCTCCAGCATATGCCATTCGAAAAGATGAATTAATGCAGAACAGATACATTAAAGACCCCTACTAAGGCATTTGCAGGCACTTAGTGCGACTGCAAGGAGAAGGTCGAAGCTGCTTTCTTAACCAGGGCAACTCAGATATTGTGTCTTCATTTACCACCAGTCTCCCTGTCTCAAATAAGATTTGGGCAGCCTTGATCTCTGAACATTCAAAAGTGGAGAAGGATTACTACAACCATTTCCCCAGCAAATCACTAGCAAATCTTCAGTGATAGCTTTGTAACCTTGATCACATTCTTCCTGAGCAGACATAGATGTTGCCAGTTGTTACTCTAGGAACCCTGATTGTCTTACTGTGGTGTGATTTGCATATATTTGCATACAAGCACATCAGTACTCCAGTTGCAGTAAGGATTACTAAAATGTTTGCTTATATTAAAGAGGATACAAAAAGGGGGGGAAAAATAGAAGCAATCTCTTCAAGATGTCAGAAAGCCATCTCAGATGCTGTTAGCTACTAAGCTCACAGATGTGACTTTTTAAAATTGCCTTGCTGCCCATAAAAAACCTTAAGCTACACAGCATTGTAGTTGTCATTACTAAGAACTTGGTGATAACTCTAAGGAAAAGGTCAACCTAAGAATCTATTTCAATACACCTTAAGGCAGCAGAAGACTCTCGGGTATTCCAAAGAGAGCCGAGGAAAGTTTACATGATTTTATGACCTGTAGATGCCAGTATCGATGGTGCTATTTCCCACATATCCTGGTTTGGCGGAAAGGACAAATGTGCGATAATTAGAAATCTCTCCTGAGACACCTCTCTTTGATTTGTTGTTTGGTGGTGGCTACAGTTCCTCTCTGCAGCCTTGCCTCTCTCAGGTCTGTCTACCAGTTACCATGGTGATGTGGCTCACCGCATCCTAAGAGCTAAATCAGCATTCTGCCTCCAAGCCTCTGGCAGTAGAACTTTACTGAGAATTGGGCAGCAAGTTTCTAGATTGAATGTAGAAGAAATTACTTGAAAATATGACATATATTTGCAAGTGCAGGGGGCGTGGGAGGTGTAGTATTCCACAGAACAAGATCACAGTTTCCCTGCCACCAGGGACAAGGAACAATAGCTGCTCTCCGGCAGGGCCAGCCACAAGCCTCTGGGAAGGGAAAGGGTAGCCAATATGTATCACGTCTAGCTAATGCAGACAAATGAACAGAAGTTGCTTATGACCTAAAGATAGCCAAGCAATAGCTTAGTTCTTAGAGACTCCCTCCACCCAGGGCAGCCCGACTACAACCCACTGGGCATACTCACCTGTTCACACAAGCTCTGTGTCAAAATCTTCACTGTATTTAAGAATAACTGCAAAGTAGTCATGAGACAGGATGGAAATTCAGAGTCTGGGAATGAATTCTCACCTCCAGCATGGCTTTCTGGGAAAGCAGGAAGAAGTAGTATTTATTTTACAGTCATGCTAGAGATATGCAAGGGAAATAGCAAATACCCTTATCTCCCGGAGCCATTAGCCTTCCTTTAGTCCATCCATATCCAACATCCCCACAAAGCTATTCAGTCTTGGTTATTTGTTAATGTCTTAAGAAGTTAATTTGATTTGGCTTTTAATTATTTTTAGAATTAACATAGTATATGCCATATATACATATATGCATATATGTATGGATTAAAGATTAATGATTAACTAAACACCCACAAGCTCACTCATACTCTTTAAGAAATAGAATATTATGAATATCTTCAAAGCCTTAGAACTTCCTTGATCCATTCCCCTCCCCTGCCACCTACAGAGATGATGTTTAACTTGATATTTGTGTTTACTGTCCTTTGTTTATCCTCTTTTATTATTATTAACAACTTTATTTCAAATTCACAAAAATAAAAGAACAGAAAAGGCCAGCTCAACAAGTTATGGAAACATTACTCCTAAAAAGTTCTTTTTCAGGCACTTTTATCTCATCTAATTCTAACTGCTAACTCAGTTGTTTCTGTAGTGTTCAGAAAGATACACAGATGAACACAGATTAGTTAAATGACATAATCAAGGTCTCCTTATTAATGAAGAAGAGAAAAATGCTTAATCATATTCATATCTCACAAAACCAAACCCCATATTCTTTTTTTATCTTTAGAATAATATAGTACCAACTTTGCTTATGCTACAAAATCATTACAATGTTGTTGTTAACTATAATCTATAAATTACATTAATTATATTTTCCCATGTATCACCACATTTTTAATACCCTGTAGAAGAAAAACATTCCTGTATTTATATTATAAACTACAATCTTCATCCACTTCCAAATTCATTGTTATACATTCCCAACATTATCCTCCAGCTATCCTCCAACAAACATTAATCTTCCTAGACTACTCATTTCAGCCACAATCACACCCATAAATCAACACTGTTACATTCATTATAATGTATTATCATCAAATCCAACCATTACCAAATATTTACATTTGACCTTATTAAACAGTCTACATACATCCAGCATCTTCTTCCCCTTCTCATCCCACATTCCATTTCCCACAAACCTACACTTCCTAGTCCAACTCCATAAGTCTACTCATTGTATTTAGCTCATATCAATGAGAATATACAATAGTCATCCTTTTGTGACCAGCTTATTTCATGCAACATAATATCCTCAAGGTTCCTCCATGTTGTCATGTGCTTTCTCAATTGATTTCTTCTTTCACCTGAGCAGTATTCCATCATATGAATATACCACATCTTGTTCATTCACTCATCGGTTGACAGACACTTAAGTTGTCCCCATCTTTTAGTAATTGTGAATAATGTCACTATGAACATCAGTGTGCAAATATCTGTTCACATCCTTGCTTTCAGTTCTTCTAAATATATTCTTAGCAGCAGGATTGCTGGATCATACAGTAGTTTTCTATTTAGTTTCTTGAGAAACCACCAGATCGTCTTCCACAAAGGTTGCACCATTTGACACTCCCACCAACAGTGAAGGAGTGTTCCTATTTCTCCACATCCTCACCAGCACTTGTAGTTTTCTGTTGTTTTTTTTTTTAATAATGGCCATTCTGTATGGTGTGAGATAATATCTCATTGTAGCTTTGATCTGCATTTTCCTAATAGCTAGAGATGGTAAACATCTTTTCATGTGTCTTTTGGACATTTGTATTTCTACTTCAGAAAAAAAATGTCTGTTCAATTCTTTTGCCCATTTTTTAATGGGGCTGCTTGTCATTTTGTCATTGTGTGATCTTTTTATATAACATGGAGATCAATCCTTTATCAGATATATGGCTTCCAAAGATTTTTTTCCCATTGAGTAGGTTGCCTTTTTACTTTCTTGACAAAGTCTTTTAAAAAACAAAAGTATTTAATTTTGAGGCAGTCCTATTAATCAATTTTTTCTTTTGTTGCTTGTGCTTTGAGTGTAAGTTGAGTATAAGTTCCAAAGAAACTATCACAAAGCACAAGATCTTGAAGATGTTTCCCTACATTCTCTTTGAAGAGTTTTATGGTTCTAGTTTTTATATTTAGGTCCTTGATCCATTTTGAATTAATTTTTGTATAAAGTGTAAGATAAGGGTCCTCTTTCAGATATGGATATCCAGTTTCCCAACACATTTGTTGACTAGGCTATTCTAAACCATCTGAGTGGGTTTGACAGCCTTGTCAAAAATCACTTGACCATGATGTGAGAGTCTATTTCAAAATTCTCTATTTGATTCATTGGTCAATCTATCTTTATGCCAATATCATGCTGTTTTTACCACTGTAGCTAGATAATATGCTGTAACCTCAGAAGTGAGAGTCCTTCAACTTCGTTCTTTGTTAAGATATTTTTGGCTATTCTGGTGTCCTTACTCTGCTAGATAAATTTGGTAATTGGCTTTTCTAATTCTACAAAGAAAGATATTGGAATTTTTATTGAGATTGTGTTAAATCTGTGGATCAGTTTGGGTAGAATTGACATCTTAATGATAGTCTTTCAACCCATGAACACAGAACATCCTTCCATTTATTTAGATCATCATTAGTTTCTTTTAGCAATGTTTCAGAGTTTTCTGAATATAGGTCCTTTATGTCCTTTTTTAGTTAAAATTTTTCCTAAATATTTGACTCTCTTAGTTGCCATTCTAAATGGAATTTTTTTCTGATTTCCTTCTCAGATTGCTCATTAGTAGTGTATAGAAACACTATTGATTTTTGCAAATTAATCTTGTATCCCACCACTTTGCTGAAATCGTCCATAAGTTCTAATCGTTTTGTTGTGGATTTGGGGGGATTTTTTAAGTATAAAATCATATCATCAGTGAATAATGAAAGTTTTACTTCTCTCTTTCCTACTTTCCTATTTGGGTGCCTTTTATTTTATTTTCTGTTGTTGTTGCTTGTTTGTTTGTTGTTTCTGTTTTTGTTTTTGTTTTGCCTAATTACTCTAGCTAGAACTTCTGGCACAAAATTGAATAACAGTGGGAAAAATAGACATCCTTGTCTTTTTCCTGATGTCAGTGGGAAAGGTTTCAGTCTTTCACCACTAAGAACAAAGTTAGCTGTGGGTTTTTCATATATGCACTTTATCATATTGAGAAATTTTCCTTCTATTCCTATCTTTTGGAGTGTTTTTATCAAAAAGGTTGTTGCATTTTGTCAAATGCCTTTTCTGCATCAATTGAAATGATCATGTGATTACTCTTCTTCAATTTATTAAAGGGTATATTACAGATTGATTTTCTTATATTGAACCATCCTTGCATACCTGTTATAAAGCCCACTTGATCATGATGCATAATTTTTTTAAATATTTTTATTACAGACGTTGTGAACTTATAAAACAGTCGTGCACATTTGCAGAATTCATATACAACAATAACCCTTCACCAATATACCACACCACTGTGGAACATTTGTTACAGATTATGAGATATGATCAGTCTATTACCACTAACTATGGTCCATAACATACATTTGGCATACTTTTTCCATAACCCGCCCCCAAGATTAACACAGTACATCTTTGGCACTAATGCAAAAATATTACAGTATTGCTGTTAACTATAATCCATAGGTTACATTAATTGTAATGATGCATAATTTTAATGTGTTTTTTAATTCACTTAGCAAGTATTTTGTTGAGGATTTTTGCATCCATATTCATTAAAGAAGTTGGTCTACAATTTTCTTTCTTTTTTTGTAATATCTTTATTTGGCTTTGGTGTTAAGGTGATATGAGCTTCATGGAATGAGTTTGGTAGTGTTCTTTACTGTTCAATTTCTTTAGAAGAATTTGAACAAGATTGGTATTAGATCATCTTTAAATGATAAGTAGAATATACCTTTGAAGCTGTTTGCTCCTGGACTTTTCATTTTGGGGAGGTTTTTGATAAATGTTTCCATTTCTTTACTTGTGATTGGTTCATTGAGGTCTTTTTTTTTCCTAGGGTCAGTGTGGTTTGTTCATGTGTTTCCGAATTTATCCATTTCATCAATGTTGCCTAGTTTGTTGGCATACAATTGTTCATAGTATCCTCTTATGATCTCTCTCTCTCTCTCTCACTCTCTCTCTCTCTCTCACTCACTCTTTTTAGGAGGTACTGGGGATTGAACCCAGGACCTCATACATGGGAGGCAGGCACTCAGCCACTGACCTACTCTGCTCCCTATGATTTTTTTTTACTTCTGCTGGGTCAGTGGTAATGTTACCCTTCTCATTTCTGATATTATTTTTATGAATCTTCTCTCTTTTTTTCATTGTTAATCTAGCTAACGGTTTATCAATTTCCCTTGTTTATCTTTAACCACATATGTATATATCTCTAAACAACAAACCTTCCCAGGAAGAAAACACAGATTACTATTACTATGAATAAGTCTATGCCCATAAATTTGACAACTTAGATGAAATAGTTGAATTTTTAAAGAAACAAACTACAAAAACCCACTAGAGAAGAAACTGATTACCTGTATTGTCCTGTACCTATTTTTTAAATTGCATTCTTAATTTAAAACTTTCAAATAGAGGAAACTTCAGATCCAAATCATTTCATTGACAAATTCTACATGATCTCGTCCAGAAAATAAGAGAAGAGGGAACACTTTCTAACTCTTTCTGTAAGTGCAACATTACCCTGATATCACACCCAGACAAAGCCAGTATGGGAAAATTCCAGATGTATATGCAATTCAGATGTTCATGAATATAGATGCAAAGAACCTCAACAACATATTAGTAAACCAAATCCAATAATATACAAAACAATTGAGGTTTATTCTGGGAAGACAAGGCTGCTTCAACATTTGAAAATCAAACAATATAATCCACCATACTAACAGAATAAAGGAGAAAAGCTATATGATCACATCAATAGATCCAGGAAAATCATTTGACAAAATTCAATGTCTAGTCATTATAAAATATCTCAGCAAACTTGGAATAGAAAGGAGCCTCCTTAACCTGATAAAGGGCATACACAAAAAACTGACAGCTAGCAATATTTCTTTAGGTGAAAGAGTGAATGTTTTATCCCTAGGATCAAG
>PVKH010035543.1:0-11720 GCA_004027955.1 Chaetophractus vellerosus
TATGCAGTAAACTACATAACACTGTTAAAAGAAATCAAAGAAGACATAAATAAATGGAAGAATATACCCTGTTCATGAATGGGAAGACTAAACATCATTAAGATGTCTATCCTACCCAGTTGATTTACAGATTTAATGAAATCCCAATAAAAGTCACCACAGCATTTTTTACCAAATTGGAAAAGCTAACTTTGAAATTTATTTGGAAAGGCAAGGGGCCCCAAATAGCCAAAGACAAATTGAAAAAGAAAAATGAAATTGGAGCAATCATACTACCTAACTTTAAAACATGTTACAAGGTTGCAGTGCTCAAAACTGCATGGTATCAGCACAAGGATAGACATACTGACCAATGGAACTGAATTGAGAGTTCTGATATAGATTTTCGCATATACAGTCAACTGATATTTGACAAGGCTACCAAGCCCCTCAACTGGGAGAGAATGGCCTCTTCCACGAATGGTGCTTGGAGAACTGATTATCCATATCCAATAGATTAAGAGAGGAACACCATCACATGAGTTATACAAAAATTAAATCAAGATGGATCATAGATCTAAATATAAGAGCAAAGACAATAAAGATCTTGGAAGATAATATAGGGTAACATCTACAAGATCTTGTATTAGGACATGGTTTCATGACCTTTACACCCAAAGCACTAGCAATGAAAGAAAAAATAGATAAATGGAACCTCCTCAAAATTAAAAACTTTTGCACCTCAAAGGGGTTTGTAAAGAAAGTGAAAAGGCAACCTACTCAATGGGAGAAAATATTTGGTAACCATAGGTCTGATAGGAGCCTAATAACCAGCACATATAAAGAAATCCTACACCTTAGAAATATAGACAAACAACCCATTTAAAAAATGGGCAAGTAATTTGAATAGATACTTCTCCAAAGAAGAAATACAAATAACTAAAATGCACATGAAAAAATGTTCAACATCTCTAGTTATTAGGGAAATGCAAATCAAAACTACAATGAGATATCATCTTATACCCATTAGACTGGCTATTATAAAAACAGAGGACTACAAGTGTTGGAGAGGATGTGGAGGAATGGGAACCCTTAACCACTGCTGGTGGGAATGCAGAAAGGTACAACCATTGTGGAGGACAGTCTGGCGGTTCCTCAGGAAACTAACTATGTAACTGCCATAGGGTCCAGCAATTCTACTACTGGGCATATACCCAGAAGAATTGAAAGAAAGGACACAAACAAATAGATGCACATCAATGTTCATAGCGGCGTTATTCACTATTGCCAAAAGTTGCAAACAACCCAAATGTACATCAACAGATGAATGGATAAGCAAACTCTGGTATATACATAAAATGGAATATTACTCAGCGGTAAGAAGGAATGTAGTATTAACGCATAGGATAACATGGCTGAACCTTGAAGACCTTATGTTGAATGAAGCAAGCCAGGGACTGAAGGGCACATATTACATGACTTCATGATATGAATTAAGCAAATTGAGCAGACTCACAGAGCTAAAGTCTGGAAGATAAGTTTACTGGAATCAGAAAGGCAGTAGAGGGTTGGGAGCCAATGTCCATAAGGGCAAAATCTATGATGAGGTGGAAAGATGTATTTGTGCAGGGGATGGGCATGACAGTGGTGCAGCGATGCTATTGGGTTGGGCAGTGCTGGCCTGTGAGGGGAATAGGGTGGAGGGGTTGCACTGTACATGGAGCTGCGGGAGGGTCAGGGTGGGGAGCAGATAAACTCTGGTGATTTGCGGGTATGTGGTTGAAACTACATCGGAAACAGTTTTTTTTTGGCTAATACAGCAGGGGCTGTTTACTGGTTTGGGTGTTGGATGTGGGGAGCATACAGGACAGGGTGCACCTGCGGCAGGCTTCTAGGGAGTATGTGAGTGTTCATCCTGTCATAGTGCATTGTGTCAGTGGTGGAGACCCACACAATGAATGAGAAGGTGTTGGACTCCCATCCTGGGGAGTCCTTCTATGTTCTCAAATTGAGGGGTAGCGGTCGTTCGAAAGACAGGCGGTGCCTAATAGGGGAGGATAGTCAGTATGTCGAGCCCTCATTGTTGTTGCAAGTAACTATGAATCTTGTTCTTCAAGGACTGAAGCTTCATGGTTGCTGTGGATCCTGAGGGGGGGGGGAGGAATAGAATAGATGGAACATGGGGAATTTGGGGGGTATTGGAATTGTTCTACATGATCTTGCAATGATGGACACAGGCCATGTTAAATTTCATAAAAATCTTTAAAAGTGTATGTCTCAAAATGTAAATCATAATGTAAATCACTGACTTTGGTTAGTAGCAATACCTTAATATATGTACATCAATTGTAACAAATGTACCATCCACATGTAAAATGTTGTTAGTAGAGGAAAGGGGGAAAGGGGAAGGATGTTGGGTATACGAGAATCCCCTATATTCTGTAGGTGACTTTTCTGTAACCTAAAGCTTCTTTGAAGATAAAATGAGAAAAAAAAGACACTGGGGGAATAAATGGAAGAAAATGTCACTGTACATATAAGACAACAGGTCTTACAGTGATGAAAGACATAATGCCACTTTTTAAATTTTTATTATTTCTTTTATTATTTAAAATTCTTTTTAATTTTTTGTATTTTATTTGTTATTTTTTAAACTGTCATTATTATTTCATTTTCTGATTAATTTTATTTGGTTATTCTGTGGGCTTCATTTTCTGAAGATGTTATAGACCACAGAAGGGTTACAGTTGTAGCAGGGGAGGATCATTGGTGTGGGGTGTCAGTGATGGGGGTTGCATGGGAGGAGGCTCACCTGGGGTATACCTAAACGGCACATGAATGAGTTCAAGTGTTCATGAGGCATTGTCATAGTGGGTGGAGATTCACACAGTAACTGAAAGAATATCCAATTCCCATCCTGGGGAGTTCTGCCACATCTCTAATGGGACAGCAAGAATCCCTCGAGTACAGGGGCAGTGACTGGTGAAAGAGGCTGGACCATTGACAGGCCCTTGATATTGATGACTGTACTTATGAACTTTTTCTTTTGAGATTGAAACTTAGCCTAGTATTATAGGTTGCCTATGAGTTACCTCCTGAGAGCCTCCTTGTTTCTCAAACGTGGCTTCTCTCTAAGCCAAACTCAGCATATAGATGTATTACCTTACCCCAGCATGGGACATGACTCCTAGAGATTTCCTCCCTGGCAACAAGGGATTACTACCAAGCATCAACTAGCTATGCAACTGGAAAAAGATCTGGACCAGAAGGGGGAAAGGTAAAGACAAATGAATTTATATGGCTAAGAGACTTCAAAGTAAGTCAGGAATTCGTTCTAGAGGTTATGCTTATGCCTGCCTCAGCAGGATCCCATTGACTGCCATAGTAAATATTGCCTCAAATAGTGGGGCTTGTGAGGGCTCTGGAGATATCCAGACACTGTAGGCAGGGCAGACAACTCAGGAGTTTGGCACCCTACCAGTGGTTCCTACTTTGGAATTTATGCTCCCCAGTGTGAAAGAGTTGGACTCAGTCATGGTTTCCCCTCACTTGGCTCTTCTGCCCCTTCTATTTGAACCTATACTTAATACCACAGTTGACAGTTTTATGTCAAAGAGACTTAAATTTTCAGGGTTTCAATGTGCCAGTTGGGCCCCAAATCACAAACAAGTTGCAATACCTACTCTCCAGTTCAGTGGACTGACCTATGTCAACTAACCAGGAAATGACGATGGACAGTGATCATCCCAAGGAATAGAGAGAGTCTTCAACTGCAAACAAGATAGTCCCATCCATCTGCCCCATGGGATCTAAGCCCCCTCTCAATTGGAGGTGGAGTGGGCATTGCCATCCCAGAATCCTCAGGATTGGGGCATGAACAATGGACTAGAGTAGACTTACTATTTTTCTATTATAGACTTATTGTTATTCTAGCAGAGGTTTTGAGGGGAGGAAGAGGGGAAAAATACTTGCAATATGGGGGCATTTGGGGGACATTGGAGCTGTCCTGGATAACGTTACAATGACAGATACAGGACATTATACATCTTGTCATTACTTACAAAATTGTGTGGAAGAGAGTGCAAACTATAGTGTAAACTATAATCCACACTTAGTGGCAATGCTCCAAAATGTGTTCATCAATTGTAACAAATGTGCCACACAAATGAAGGATGTTGTTAATGTTGAAAGTGTGGGAGCGGTAAGGAGTGGGGCATATGGGAATCCCTTACATTTTAAATGTAACTTTTATGTAATTTAAGTATGTTTAAAAATTTTTAATAAAATAAAATAAAACAAAAAAGATATTTAACAGTTCCATCACCACAGGACTCTGTGTTGCTCTTTTAGAGCCACCCACCTCCCTCCATCCCAACCTTAATCTCTAGCAACTGCTAATCTGTGCTCCATTTCTAAACTTGTGTCATTTTTTAAATGTTATATAAATGAAATGACATTTTATGTGATCTTTAGTAACTGACTTTTCCCCTCAGGATAATTCCATAGAGATGCATCTAAGTTATAGTGTTTATCAAGTCTATTCCTTTTTATTGCTGAGTAGTATTCCATGGTATGTATATACCACCATTTTCTTTTTAGCCATTCATCTGTTGAAGGAAATCTGGGGTGATTCCAGTTAGGGCTATTACAAATAAAGCTTCTATGAACATCCATGTACATGTTTTTTATGGACATAAATTTTCATTTCTTTTGGATAAATGTCTAGGAGTACAATTGCTGGAACATGAGATACTTGCATATGGCTTTGTAAGAAACTGCAAACTGTTTTCTAGAGTGGCAAAACCATTTTTACATTCTTACCAGAAAGGCATAAGTCATCCAATTTCTCTGCACCCTCAAAAACACTTGGTGGTATATTTAATTTAATTTAATTTTAGCCATAAGGACATAATGCGATCTCACTGTAATCTTAACTTGCATATCTCTGATGAATAACAATGCTGTCCTTCTTTTCATTTGCTTACTTTCCATCTCTTTATCCCTTTCAGTGAAATCTCTGTTCATGTCTTTTGCCCATGTTTTAAATAGATTGTTCACTTTTTACTGCTGAATTTTGAGGATTTGTGAAAAATACACTCTATATTCTACTTCTTTACCAGATATGTAGTTTGCAAATATTTTCTCCCAGTATTTAGCTTGTATTTTTCATCCTCTTTACATGGGATTTCATAAAATAAAAAGGCTCTTTTTTTGTTTTATTTTTTGTTTGTTTTTTTTTAATTTGATGGGGTACCATTTTTTTCTTTTATAGATTGTTTTTGGTGTCAGATGTAAGTAAGAACTCTTTGCCTAGTCCTGTATGCCAAATTTTTCTATGCTTGTTTTTTCTCCCCAAAAAAGTTGTGCTTTATGTTTAAGTCCATGATCCATTTCAAGTTTGTTTTTTAATAAGGTGTGAGGTTTAAGTCAAGGTTCATTATTTTTATTATTATTATTATTATTATTTGTCTATGGACATCCACTGGTACAGCACTGTTTGTTGAAAAATCCATCCCTCCTCCATTTAATTGAATCTGTATTTTTGTTAAAAAGCAGTTGATTATATGTGTATAGTCTTTTCCCCTTCCATAAACATGGTATATCTCCCCATTTATTTATGTTTTATTTTATTTCTTTTATTAGCATTCTGTAATTTTCAGCATTTAGAGCTTGTACATTATTTTTAATTATGTATGCATATATTTAATTTTTGGAGTGATTGTAAATAATATTGTATTCATTGTTAGTATATAGAAACACAGCTTATTTTTTGTGGTTTGATCTTCTATCCTGCTGAACTCACTGGTCAGTTCAACCAATTTTTCATGTATTCCTGGGTATTTTTTATGTAGACTATTATGCCATCTACAAATAGAGATAGTTTTCTTTTCTCCTTGCCAACTCAGGTACATTTCATTTCTTTTCCTTTTCCTATTTTACTGGCTAGAACTTCCAATATTATGATGAATAAGAACGGTAAAAGTGGGCATCCTTGTCTGTTTCTTTTATTAGTGGGAAAGCATTCCGTCTTTCACCGTTAACTGCGATGTTAGTTGTAGGTGTTTTACATAAGTCCTTTATCAAGTTCAGGTATTCCTCTCTTTTTTTTTTTAATCATAAATGGATGCTTGATTTTGTCATATGCTTTCACTGCATCAATTAATATGATCATATGATTTTTCGCTCCTTTGACTTGTTGATATGGTGGATTACATGGATTGATTTTTGAATTTTGAGACAGCCTTGCATACCTAGAATAGATTCCACTTGACCATGGTATTTAATTGCTCTTAAACAGCAATACATTTGGTTTACCAATATATTGCTGAAGATTGTCGTTCTAAGTTCCTGAGAGATATTGGTATGTAGTTCTCTTTTTCTTTTATCTTTTTTGTACTTTCTTGTCTTTTTTTTTTTTTTTTGGTGTCATAATAATCATTTGGTATGTAACCCCTTCTTTTCTGTTTTCTGAAAGCAAATTGTGTAAAATAGGTGTCGATTTAATTTTCATTTAGTTGTATTTTAATTCCTTTGAAGCTTTCTCTTTGAGTCATTAAGTATTTAGAAGTATGTTGTTTAATTCACTTCTTTAGATATTCTTTTATTTTCTTTCTGTTGATTTCTAGTTTGATTCCATTTTGTCAGGGAACACACCTTGCATGATTTCAATTCTCTTAGGTTTGTTGCAGTTTGTTTTAGGGCCCAGGATATGGTTTATCTTGGTGAATGAATGTTCCATGGACATCTGAAAATCCTTGTATTTTCTTATCTGTTGGTAGAATGTTTTCTATACACTAGTTAGATTTTGTTGGTTGATGTGTAGTGCTGATTTTCTGTTAGTAGCTCTATTTATTACTGAGACAGTGTGCATGAATGCTCCCAATAATAACTGTGGATTTGTCTATTTCTGCTCTCAGATGTATGCACTTTTGCTTCATATATTTTGAGGTTCTATTGTTGGGTACGCATGCATTTAGGATCATTATGTCTTCCTGATAGATTGATACCATTATTATTATATAATATTCCTCTTTGTCTCTAGTAATTTTCTTTGCTCTGAAGACTACTTTACCAGATATTAATATAGTCATTCCTATTTTTATTTAGCTTTGCATTTATATCTTTTACTAGGCATTCCTTTCAACTTTCCTATATCATTGAATTTGAGGTACATTTCTTATAAACAAAAATAGTTGGGTCATGTTTTGTTATCTCCTCTGTAATTCTCTCTTTTGATTGGTGTATTCATATCTTTTACATTTAAGATAACTATTGATATGCTGGCATACACGATTGCCAATTTGCTTTTGCTTTCTGTTTGTTTCCTCTAGTTTTCATTCTTCTGTTACTGGTTTCTTACCTACATGTGTGTTACCTGAATATATATACATATGTGACTTATTACAGTCAATCAGTATGTCATACTGCCTTTTCAAATGATGTATGAATACCTCATTTACATTTAGATTCCTTTACCTTCCCCAATTTAAATATCAATGTCTTAAATATCAGATGGTATTAAAATTTTTGCTTCAATTATCAAATATTACTTATAAATTACTAAGAAAATGGATAGTCTACATTATATCCCTAAATTTTTGCTCTTTCTGTTGTTCCCTTTTCCTTCCTAATGCTCCAAATTATTTCTTTTATTATTTCCTTTCCATCTGAAGTACTTCCTTTAGCTAATCTCTAAAGGTAGGTCTGCTAAGAACAAATTTTTCTGATTTTCTGCATCTGATAATTTACTTTCTAAACATTCCTGAAGAATAATTTTACTGGGTATAGAATTTGTGGTTGACAGTTTTGTTTTTGTTTTTGTTTCTGCGTTTCACCACTTGAAAAAAGTGGCATGTCACTTCTCTCTGGCCTTCTCCATTAAGATGAGAAATTCACTGACGTTGGTGCGCCCTCTAAGTAATATGGTGTTTCTCTGCCTGCTTCCCAGATTTTTAACTTGTCTTTAATTTTCAAAAGGTACATCTTCGTATGGTTTCTTTGGGTTAAGCCTATTTGGAATTCTCTCTGTTTGGATTTGTAGGTTTGTGTCTTTACCAAATTTGTAAAAATTTCAGCCATTATTTCTCCAAATATCGTTTTAACCTTACTCTCTTTTTCTTTTCCTCTTGGTGTTATGATAGGAAAATCTTTTGTTAATTGCTCCACAGACCTCTGATATTCTGTTAATATTTTTTTTAGCCTTTTTCCTCCCTGTTGCTCAGATTGGATAAATTATATTTATCTGGTCTCTAGTTTACTCATACTTTAATATGTCATCTCCTTTCTACTATTGAGCTTATCCAGTGAGGTTTTTTTTATTTTATTTCTGTCATTGTGCTTTCTTTTATTTCCATTTGGTTCTGACACATAACTTCTATTTGTTTGCTGATATTTTCTATTTTTTTCATTGGTTTCAAGAGAATTTATAATTCACTGTTGAAACATTTTTATAATGGCTATTCTAAAATCCTCATCAGATAATGCCAAAATTTGATTCATCGGGGTCTTGGCATAATGTTATTGTCTTTTCTCATTCAAGATGTGATTATCTTGGTCTTGGCATGACAGATCATTTTGATTGTATCCTGGATGTTTTTCCTATTATCTTTGAGACTCTGGCTGATATTTCAATCTTTTAATTTAGCCGGCAGTTACCCTGTTTAAATATAGCATGCAAATCTTAGCCTGCTTTTGTGGGCTGTGGTTCCAATGGCAGTTTAATTTTCAAGGCATTTATAGTGTAATTTTGGTGTGCTTAGTTTGTCTGGTGCCAGAACGCTTACTATCTCTGCTGGTACTTCTATGGAGGCAGAAGAGATTTCCCCTGCTGAGCTGCAGGGTGTTTCTCCTTGGAATCACCTTAGCAGTCCCCCAGCTACCTGACTGTTTCTGGAGACAAGGGGAGTATCATGCACACAAGGTCAAAGAGGATCTCCAACAGGACACTTGTGGCTTGACCTCTGTGCTAATTCTGTTCCCTTGCACCTCAGTGCCTCCGGACAGGGGAGGAATGCTCCTTGCCTAGCCACTTGCTGTGGTTGGGTTTCCCCCACCTATTCTGCCCCAGCCCTGGTGACTCCCACTGGGGGAAAAGGAGTCTCATGAGCCTCAGATGTGCAGGACCTGGGAGAGTAGGGGTAGGTAAAGAGGCTTCTTGGGCCAAGTCACTTAATGTGACTGGGTCCCTTCTGCTTGTCTCTTCATCCCCACCCTCATGTCTCTGAGTGTGGGAAAGAGAGTCTTGAGCCTGTGGCTACTAAGAGGCTTAAGAGTTTACTGTGACTGTCTCTCAACCCGCCCCCTCCCACCCCCGCCCCGATTCTGTTCATACTCCCTGGTACCTCTGGATAGGCAGGAGAGTTTTGAGCCAATGGAGCAGAGAAGCTTGCCAAACCAGATCCTTTGATGTAGCTGGTCCCTTTTGCCTGTTCTACCCTCCTGCCTCAGTATTTCTCAGTGGGGGAAGGAGCTTTTAGGCCCAGCAAGGAAGGACAGTGCTTGCCCTGGATGCTTATTGGCAAAGCTCCAATAGATCCCTCTTGGTGGTTTCAGCTTGTTTGATGTTGTCATGGGAACTCTCTTTCCACCTGGAACAGCAATGAGTTGACCGAGGTCACGATCTTTGGCTAGGCTGAGGTTTGGGAAATTCCAGGTCTGGGTGGCCTTCTGTGGGTGGGGGGGATTAGACTCCCTACTGCTCAGCTGTTCCTCCAGGCCTGGATCCAAACTAACTCACCTTCTTACTACTTTTCATAGTTCTTAGTTCTTTGGTTTTCTCCTGCCTTTCAGCCAGGGTTTATGCTATGGTGAGCACTGAGGAACAGCGAAAAACAGGGCTATGCCGTCTTATCTGAGGGGAATTCCCTAAAATATCTGTTTTAATTCTTGAATAATAATAAGATGGGTCTTGTTTCTACTAGAGGGAGAAACTGAGGTTCAGAAATGTGTGCTATTTATTCAAGGTCATGTAGTTAGCATGTGGCAATAGAGCTATTAACTTGATGAATATGTGCCAAAGAACAAGTTTCCACTTCTTTCCACTTCCTATCTTTCTTTGCAGGTGGACCAGTGTAAGAAAAACAGCAACAAAGAGGACAATTTCTAAGAAACTCTTCTATACTTAATATCATTTCTCCAGGAAAAAAAAATCTGTTTAATTAAATGAGTTCATTAAATTGTGTGATGGCAAATATAGAGGCAAGGAAGAGAAATGTAAACCAAATAGTTTCTGGAAAATCCCAGGCAATGGGGATGAGGACAACTGCAGCACGTACAGGCTGTTCTCATTAAAGGAAAACAACATTTTGAAGGGTAAGTGTTACCTTAGCAAATGACTAGCTCAATTCTTTTGCTGGTTCTTTGGGCCTCCTGTCCAAACCTGATTTCAGGAAGACTAGCTTTGAAAACAGGAGAGGCATATTAGGCCTGGGAGCTTGCCAGAGAGCAGGGACAGCTGCGTTGATTTTAGACCCTTTTCACAGTTTGGAATGAGAAAGAAGTGGCCAACTCCTTCCCTTGTCTCTGTCTGCTAGCTTATTTCAGATGCAGGCAGGAGGGCAGTCTGGATCTGAAAACACCAGCAGTAATTACTGAGGAGACACTGTGTAAGGATACGCTTTGTTTTGTTTTGTTGTCTTCAAATACCAAAGGCAAACAATGAAGTGTTTTCAAGAAGTGAGAGATCATCCCTCATTCCTTTTTATGTTGATGAATTCCAGCATAAGTAAAAGAAATAATCCAGGCTATTCAGGAATCATAAATGTGTTTCAAACACAGATCCCAGAGAACTGGAGAGAGGAGGGGATTTGGAAGGGGGGAGACTGGAAAGAGTTGGGGTGGGCTGATAGGGATTAGGTGGGGGCAGTTTAAGAATCTTTTCTTGTTCTAGTGGCTGAAACACAGAAGCAATTTTGTATTTCTTTAAAATAGTTTTTTTTTCTCTCTTAATGAAAAGAAAATTTTATAAAAGGTGACATGGAAATATTGACTTACAGTGTTTTATCTTGGTGGCTTCCTAGGATGGAATGGGTACTTGCCAATGTGACAGAAAGCACTAGAATTTGTTTCCTTCCCAAAATCAGAGTTTGAAATAAACTCTAGTAACACAAGGCAAATATATCTAATAGACAGTGCATTTGTTCCAAGGCAATTATCTGTCCAGTGCAACAAACACATTTGTAAAGGGAAGGGGATAAGTACACTAATATTTATTAAGCATTTACTGTGTACTAGACACTGCATAAGATACTGTACCTAAAATATTTTCCTCAACTGTCAGTGAAATAAGATTATCTAATTATCTGATGAGCAAAGAGATTTTATACTTTGCCTAAGGTAACAGAGCTAATAACTGATAGAGCTAAGATTTGAATTTTTTTCATTCAAAAAAATTTAGTTAAGCCTAGTACTGTCTTCTTTTTACTCAAAGAAATATTTTTTAAAAGTGTTTTCGTGGACTACTAAGCATAAGGCTTGTCAGTAGATCTTGACATATGTATATAAGAGTAAATATTTCTTTCACGTAATGTTTAAAAAAAGCCCAAAATTAGTTTTATTTCAAAAATCTCATGCTAGTATGCATTATAGATCTCAGAAAGGGAGATAAATGAGAAAACCTTCCAAAATTACCTAGCTTTGGGATATTTTTCTTTAGAAGCACCTGGACATTTTTCCCCCCAAGAATCAAATTATGGGGTTCCAAGAACAAGTTACGGGAAATGCTTTTCTGGATGATTAGAATT
>PVKH010035544.1:0-11734 GCA_004027955.1 Chaetophractus vellerosus
GAGTGGCACAGTTAGGGTTATTAATTTCATACACCTTACCATTTGAGCAGTATCCTCCAAGTGTATATTTTGAATACCCCAGAGTATGCCCAGGGAATCAACATTCTGTGATGACCCTTGTCGCAGGCTGGGTTCCTGGGGAAACAGACCCTGGAACAGAAAGTAGTGTGCAGGGTGATTATTGGGAAATGCCCTTGCAATACCCACCTGTGGAAGGACAAGGATGGAAGAAGGACTTGGGTTATGGAGCAGAATTAGCAGAAGCCTCAGCCAACCCTGTGCAGACTTCTGAAGCTAGGATCACTAGTATGGAGCAGATTGGCTTCCAAGGCACACTGTTAGAGTCTAATTAATTCAGGCAATTGAGTTCAGCTTTAACCCTTACACAGCTAGTTAGGATCTTAGCTTCAGCCTGATTGGTTCCTCTGAGAACCGAGCGGAAAGAGAGGATCATCTTCAAGAATTTTCAGATGAAATATTTATGTGTTTCTGCTTTGCTTCTCTTTATAACCAGGATGATGTCAGATACAGTCTTATCCTCCATTTTAAAGTCAGCTATGGAATTTCTAATTGACTTGTGTGATTCAGCTTCTAAATGTTCTACTGCATAGGAGTCTTGCTGACCATGGACTGTTAGAGAATCTTATGAAATAATAAGATTCCAATCCCTTCCAATGGCAACATCTGGCCAGAGGAGGCAGCTACAACCACTTAAATACTTTTATAAAATGAACCAAATCTGGGGGAAAGAGTAGGTTGTATCATGGCTTTTGAATCTTATTTTAACTAGTCGAAGATACCCAAATACTTCAGACAAATTGTCCTACAAGATAGATATGGTTTTAAACTTATATATCCTATGAATAAAAGCCCCTATTAAATGACCTTAGGTTCTATAGCTACCATTCAAAATATGGATTTGTCCTCTGTACCTCAGAATATCAGAATCATGATTTCAATAATTTATTCCCATATCTCTAATTCTGTGTACAGATTTTAAAAATTAGAGATTTAGAAAGAACATCGAATATTGAAAACCACATATTTTATTGAAGAATACAGACACTTGGAATCATAATTTACATATCATCTATGTAAATAGATAAACCACATGGGCACTCAATCAATCAAGCACCCAGCCAATCAATCATGCCTACATGATTAAGCCCCAGTTAGACTTTGGACACTAAAGCCTGTGTGAGCCTCCCCGGCTGGCAGTACGCCGTGTGTCCTGTCACACGCAGACGCTGGAAGAGGAACGTGTCCTGTCTCTACGTGGACAGGATCCTGGAAGCCCCACGTTTGGAACTCTCCTGGACTCTGCCCAAGTACCTCTTCCTTTGGTTGGTTGTCATCTCTATAATTTCTCTTAATCAACTGTAGGTATAATAAGTTTCAGAGAGTTCTTCGAATCCTTCTAGCAAGTTATTGAACCTGAGGGTGGTGTGGGGAATCCCCTGAACTTGCAGTTGGTGTCAGAAGTGAGAACAATGTTGCGGGCAATGGATCCTCTAAACTTTGCAGTTTCTCTAACTCCAGGCAGTTGTGAGAAGCCATTCTTTGGATAATGGACAATTATTAAGAAATAAATTACCCATAAATAAAATTTTGCACATAAACAAGTGGACTTAGGAACCACAACTTGATGATGTTCTCCCTGACTTGGGTTTCTTACAGGGGAGATACACTGAGGAAAAGGAAGGGAAGTCTGTTGGTACATGTTACTGCCAACTTTACTCACACGCATAGGCCTGAACTGGTACACATAGTTGTATATTAGGACATAGTTTTCTAGTCGCATCATTGGGCATAATGCAGTGAATTGGAGCAGAGGGGTTCAATATGATACAAAGTGTGGCTATGAAAAGTACAGGATTCATCAGATACAGTTGTTCAAATATAATATTTAGATTCTGAAATTCTTGCTTCAGTCTTGATAATCAGTAATAATATTGGCTAACATTTACTGGGCACCTTCTATGTGTCTGGCACTGTTCTAAATACTTTAGACAGGTCCTCTGCAGCAAACCTATAAAGTAAGTACTATTATCATCAGTCCCATTTTATAGACAAGAAAAATGAGACAAAAAGCCATGGATTGAACCCAAGCAATTAAGTTACAGAATACTCTAAGATATTATATGTATGTATGTGTGTGTGTATGTGTATAATATGTATATGCTACATAATCTCAAAACAATTTTAGCCAGTGGTGTGCTGGTAAATTGCCTCTCCAGGGGAAAAATAAGCCTGGATTCATAGTGTTTGCTGATATCCATGGTGAAAATACCCCCACCATGGTTGATTTCAAGGTATCAATGATTAAACAACCAACATTGCCTGTAATAGCAGGCACTATTGTAATGGCCTTATTAGAATTAAATCAAGTGAGCTTGGATTGCTTGATATTTCTTTAATTTTGAACTCCTCGCTGGTTTAATTTTCAATTGGCTTTAACTACAATGGGCAGACCAAGAAAGGAAGACACATGACTTAGGAATGGAAAGAAGTATTTTTGACATTTATGGTGCTTAAGGATTTTGCACGAATTAGGAAAAAAATATAGAATGCTAGCTACTGGAAGGGGCTTTGTTTATCTAGATCTACTCAATATCTGATTTTCTTATAAATATTTTATGTCACCATCCACATTATAGGAAACAAATTTTAAACAAAGAAAATAAATGAGCAGCCCCAGCTAACACACACAGTAGAGAAAGGTCACAATTTTCAGTTGACCAATTCTTTACTGCACTGGAACTATTAATGACTTCCTTTCCCTTTAAATCAGAAGCAAATAAGTTCATCAAAGACGTTTAATTCACATTATATCCATTCTGAATGTGGTAAATGTTGTAATCCTTCAAATGCCTTCTCCAAACACTGAAATACAGAGCTTCTCTACTGGCTGAATTTGAGTTGTATGAGGAAACATACAGCAGAACAGAAAAGTGGCTTTCTAAATCAGTCCAGGCTGTACTCAGTGGAAAAAATGCACAGCAACCACAAAATAACAATTCATATTTTTTTGTAGACCTCATTAACTCATGTTTTAACTTCCTAAGACAGGAGTTGAAAGGATACCAAGTAACATATAAGCATCATAATACCCAAAAGTATAGAAAATTTTTAAAAAATATTCCTTTTTAGAAGACTGTTGAAAGGTCCAGGAATCTTAAGGAAATTATGACCAATGAAGGGACAAAAATAGGTTTTAATTTATCCTCATAATAAAGATATGATTAAGATATATATTTATGTCACCTCTCATTTTTATTGAAATTTATTTGATTAAACTATTAAATATACTAAATGAGTTCAATTATGTCCTCACATCCAAATTCGATCACTGAGATCCAGATGTAATGACATTTTAAAAAGAAAATCAAGAATTAAAAAATATGGGCTTTGGAAATATAGTCTCTGTATAATATCTCTCAATTAAAATACATTTGCATATGGTTTCTCACCTCTGAAACCAAATGGAATCACTTAAGCATTGGTATTAGAAATAAACATTTATGTTTAGGTGTATATAGCATACAGGTATGTTTCTAACAACTTCAGGTCACTATACAATATGAATAAATCAAGATCTATAAAGAATGGTTTGAACAAGAGGAAACATTAAGTATTATCTGGGATATATACTCATTAATGGGCATACGGTATTTAGTAGTGCAATCTACTAAAGTTTGAGCTATATGAGATACTATTTGATTATTTTATTCAAATGAATGAGGTTAATATTTTGATGTTTTAGATGTGATTGCTTGATGAGATAAGGACTCTTTGAGAAATTTTATAACGATTAATTAATGGTTCATTATTTTAATTATTTATAAGACAATGCTGGAGGGTCATATTAGTTTGCCACAGGACTGCCAATGCAAAGTATCAGAAATGGGTTGGCTTTTATAAAGGGGATTTATTAGGGGAAAATATTACAGTTCCGAGGCAGTGAAAGGTCCAGATCAAGGCATTAGCAGAAATAATTTCACACCAAATGTCAGCTACTGCTGATCCTGGTGTCCTGCCACGTGGCAAGGCAAGATGGCAGCTGATCTCTACCGAGGTCACTGCCTTCCCCTCAAGGCTCACCATTTCCCAGAGCTCAGCAGTGGGCAATAAGGCATATGGCTTGACTCTTCCAGGGCTCCTCTCAGCCTCGGTTGCTCTGCTTTCTCCCCAAGCCCAGCTATGGGTGATCAGGTATACGGCTCTCCTTTCACGTTGAGCTACACCATGGGCCCAGTCTCTTGGGGGTTTTGTGCATCATCTTCTCTCACATGGCAGGGTCAAAAGGGCAGCTTTCTTAATTCTCTGTGTATTCTCAGTTTATATAAGACCCAGCAAGAAGGTGGAGACCCAACCTGAGTTATGCCTCACTGAAGTAGTACAATCAAAAGTGATCTACTCAAGTGATCTAATCACTTGATCTTAACTGAATCTAATGCAATCAAAGAGTCTCACACCCACAGGAATGGATTAGCTCAGGAACAATCTTCTCTGGTATTCACAAAAGTACTTCAAACTGTCGCAATTATATTTCCTGGTCTTTAAAAAATATACTTACTTTAACTTCTGAACTTGTAGAAACTTCTGTTTGTTCATATCTTTAACTGACCTGCAGGTCTACAATGTTTTATCTCAATTATGAAAGGGACATTGAATAATAACAAAATCCAGGATAACAATATCAGAGATCTCTTACTAATTACCATTACCAGTGTCAAGAACTGTAAAGGAAAAGAGGTTTTATTCTACTTGCCAGCTACCAAGCTGGAGTACCACAGTTTTAGGAATACTGGCAGAAGACACGAGACACCTGGGTCAGAGATAAAGGACTATGTTACAGCACAGCAGGCAGCATGATCTTCATGTTCACATCAGTTCCTACAAGAGTTTGAAGCTGTATGAACCCCGGGAAAGTATGCTCTTGAAGTTAATCCACTCCTGTGGGTCTGGACCAACCGTAAGGATCTTTTAGTGAGTAGGAACTCAAGATGTGACCCACCTCATTCAGGTAGGGTCTTAATTCTATTTCTTAATTTCTATTTCTCTTTATAAGAGAATGGGATTCAGATGAAGAGAGAGAAAGCCATGGAAGCAAGAAATTGAAGGCAACAAAACCAGGAAGAGAAGGGAGAGACCAGCAGATGCCTAACCTTGTGACAGAGGAATCCAGGGTCCCTGGCAGCCGGTCTTGAGGAAGAAGGTATCATCTTGATGATGCCTTGATTTGGACATTTTCATGGCCTCGGAACTGTAAACTTGTAAGCTAGTAAATCCCATTGTAAAAACCAACCCATTTCTGGTATATTGCTTTTGGCAGCTGAGCAGACTAGAACCTGCTTAACATGTGCATCAGATGGAGACACTGTTTACTATACTGCACAGCCAATATATCTGCCCTTTGTCCAAGAGGGTGAGACTATCTCAGTCTTCCAAGGATGTTTGCTATATAAACATCCTTGAAAGGACAGTCTGGAACAAAAGTTGCCAGTGCAAGACATGCAAAAACCCTAAAGACCCATGGAGATTTGTCTTCCAAAAGCCAACACCATGCACACCTCAAAAGATTGCTACTATATGTAAAATATAAAAACTGGCTGTTTTAGTGTTCTATGCTGCTTAAACAAATATTTTGAAATGGTTCAGCTTAAACAATGTGTGTTTATTCACTCATGGTTTTGAGGTCTGGGAAATGTCCAAATCAAGGCATCATCAAGGCGATGCTTTCTTCCCGAATACTCTTATCTTCTGGGGCTGGCTGCTGGTGATCCTTGGTTCCTCTGTCAAATGGGAAGGCAGGTGGCAGCATCTCCTGGTCTCTTCCTTCCTTCTGTGGCTTTTTCTTTGTCTGAATTTCATTGTTTTATAAAGGAAACTAATAGGATTACGATCCAGCCTGATTGAGGTGGGTTACTGAAGTAACCTCATCAAACAGTCCTACTTACAATGGGTTCACACCCACAGGAATGGATTAATTTTAAGAATCTTTTTTTCTGGGGGTACATACAGTTCCAGACCACCAAAATGCAGATACTAATGTTACATTCCTCATTTGCTTTTGGTGGAATTAAATGGCAATAATACACCTAAAAGTGCTTAGTAGTGTGACGTGCTCAATTAATGCTGGCTTTTTTTTATAATCACATAGTACTCTAGCACATACTCAGATATAAGACCTTTCATATTTGAGCTTCCCCTCCATTATAAAAATAATATTATTTTAAAAAATACAAAATTATTCTTAGGAAAAAGGTCACTCATAACTTTCTTACTCAGTAATACCCTTACTGTTTGATTAATTTCCTACCAAAACTTTCTAGGAATCTTTATACTATAAAAAAATCCTTTGTCCTTTAAAGAGTTTAATTTGACATTATTTTAATACCCCACCCCCAAGTTTTAAAAACTATTCAAGCATACTTTATGCATGGGCCGGTATAGCCTAGTGTTTTAGTTTCCTTGGCTGTTCAAACAAATACCATGCAATGGATTGACATAAACAATGGGGATATATTAGGCCACAGTTTTGAAGTTAGGTAAAAGTCCAAATCTAGGCATCATCGTGGTGATATTTTCTTCCAGAAGATCAGTGCTCTGGGGTCAGAGATTCTTGGTCCTGGGCTCCTCTGTCACATGGCAATGCTCATGGCAGCTTCTCCTGGCCTCTCCACTCTCCTCCAGGCTCTGTTGACCTTAAGCGTCTTTCTTTCTGTGGCTTTATATCTGTCTGAATTTCATTCTCCTTATAAAGGACTCCAATGATAGGATTATGACCCATCCTGACTGAGGTGGGCCACACCTTGACTGAAGTAACCTCATCAAAAGGTCCTACTTAAATGGGTTCACATCCACAGGAATGTATTGTTTAAGAACATGTTTGTTTGTTTTTTTCCTGGGGTACATAAAGCTCCAAACCACTGCAGCTCTGCAGCTAGATAATGCTGGGTTATAATAGCAAAAATTTATTTCTTGTTCACACTACATGTCCATTGTACACTGTTATAGGTGTCTGCTCCTTATGGTCACTCAAGGATACAGGCTTATGGGAGCAGCCACCACTGCATTTCCATGCTTTAAAGAAAGAGCTCAGGAGGATACCATACTAATCACTTGTTTCAAACCCATTACCAGATCTAGTCACATGGCCACACCAAACACCAGGATGTGCAATCCTACCATGCGCCAGAAAGGCAGGGCTGGAAAGGTTTGGTGAGCTCATGACTACCATATTAGTTTCCTACTTCTCTCACATTTTAGTGAACTACCTCTAAGTTCAATATAATTTTAATTGGATCACAATTCCCTTTACCAACTGTGCAATTTCATTACTTTCCTATGTATCTCCCATACAGCCTAAGTGAACATTTGTATCAAAACATGTTCATCAAAAGATGAGCTTCCTCTGTACATATCATCACCAGGGACAAAAAATAAATAGGCCTCTTTTCAAAAGAAAGGACAACACATCTGCAGCATTTAATTATTATATTCATAGCTACAACTTTAAGGTGTATTTCCTGAGTGAATTCAATTTCTTTCTACTTTTGATTTATAGGGAAATTATTTCCATCAGGAACAATGTGACTTAAAGAGAACACACCTTTTAAAAACATATGTGGGCTGAGTTAGGCAGTTAAACACCTGATTTGCTGGGGAGTATGGCAACACACACACTTTCAGCTTAATTCTTTTTTCTGTTCCTTGTTTCAAGGCCCAGCATCAGAATCTAGCAATAGACACCTCATGGGAACCCTCAAAGCAATACCCCTCTGTTAGTGTGAAGTTATAGGATATTTCTGTTTTGGCTTTCAGGCTACCATTAGTAGTTGCCGATCCCAGGTTTCCAGTCCTCACTTGTGGAGACTCTGATTCAGTGGGTTTTATTTAGAACCACAGGCATTTTTTTTTAAAGCCTTTTATTTTGAACTGCTTTCAAATTTACAGGAGTCACATAAATAACACAAACCCCATACAGAGAATTCCAACATACCCCTACCCCCACCCCAGATACCAGATCCACCAATTTTAACATTTTTCCACATTTGCCATATCTATCAATCTATTTAGCAATCCACTTTCTGAGCACTTGTGTATAGGTCATATACACCATGCTCCTTGAACATCTTGCCATTTCCTAAGAACAAGGATTTTTACACATGTAACCACCCCAAGTGCAGTTATCAAGTTCAAGAAATTTAACATTGACATAAAGCTTACAGTGTATATTCCAACTTTCTCATATTTCACAATAATGTCCTTTCGAACCTTTTCTCCTCCCTGGCTAGATGCCATCAAGGATCATGTATTGCATTTAACATTGCCTCATTCCTTTATTTAAAATAAACTTTAGGTTACATAAATATTACATAAAAAATATAGGGGTACGAATATTCTTGCTGTCCTGATTTTGTGATAATCAGGGTAGACTAAACATCCGCTATATTAGAAACCATACCTGTGTCCCCAGACCTAGTTTTTCTCCCTAGGTCTGGTTTTTGGAATGCTGGTGATACACTATGCCTGATTTATTATATGATCACCTGTATAGGAAAAGACTATAACTTTGGGTATCTTTGGTCAACCTTAAGAGATATAACAGGGGGATGGATGTGGCTCAGGTGGTTGAGTGTCTGTCTCCCATATGGAGGGACCAGGGTTTGATCCCCGTGACATCCTGGTAAAAATTTAAAAAAGAATATAGAAGGCACGTGGGCCACCAGGCCCTATGAGTTTTTGAGTCACCAGGCCCTGTCCACAGGTGAGCTGCCAGGCCTGGCGAGCCATGCGGCAAGATAATGATGTAACAGGAGAGTGATACAAGGGAGAGCCAAGATTAGATGTGCCGAAAAACCAGGAACTAAGGTGGTGCAGGTGGTAGGACGCCTCTCTCCCATGTCGGAGGTTCTGAGGATCGAATCCCAGTGAAGACAGAGGGAGAAGGATGAGAAGAGAGGGCAGGAAAGGGACACAGAGAAGTGCAGCGAATGAACACAAAAACAGCAAAAACCGCGGGGGAGGGGGGGAGTGGTAAAAATAAATCCTTAAAAAATGTAAAAAAAAAACAAAACATAGGGGATTCCCATATGCCCCACTCCCTCCCCCTCCCACACTTTCCCACATTTGTTACAATTGATGAAGACATATTGAACTACTGTCATTAACCATGGATTATAGTCTACATGATAGTTTATACTCTGTCCACGCAATTTAATAAGTTATGACAAAATATATAATGGCCTGTATCCTTCATTACAATGTCATGCAGTACAAATGTCCCAAAAATGTCCCCATATTACACCTATTTTTCACTCTCTCTCCCCTCAGAGCATCAGGTGCCCACTGCCTTTATATCCATTGCTAGAATCACAAGTAGAATTATAGTAAGTCTACTTTAGTTAATTGTTCATTCCCCAGTCCTGAGGATTTTGGGATGGTGATGCCCACTCCACCTCTAATTGAGAGGGGGCTGAGATTCCATGGGACAGATGGATGGAACTATCTTGCTTGCAGTTGCAGACACTCTCTGTTCCTTGGGTTGGGCGTTGTCCATCACCACCACCTTGTTAGCTGTCCTTGGTGAGTGCAATGAACTGGAGAGTAGGTGTTGCAACTCTGTTGAGATTCAGGGTCCAACTGGTACATGGACGTACCAAAGATTTAAGTCTCTTTGACATACACCCATCAATTATAATACTAACTATAGGTTCAAATAGAAGGGGCAGAAGAGTCATGTGTAGGGAAACTACAAATTGTCTCTTTGGATGCTCTTTCCTTTTTTAATTGTGGGGACATATATACAACATAAACTTTACCATCTCAGCCACTCCTAAACACACCACTCACTGGGATTAATTACATTCATAATATTGCAGCACCCTCTCCACTTCAATTACTAAATTTTTCCCATCTCCTCAAACAGAAACCTTATACCCATTATGCATTAACTCCCCATTCCCCTCCCCACCCCCTGACAAATTATACCCTAATTTCTGTATCTATAAACTTGCATATTCTCAGCCATTTTCTTTGTAGTTAACCTGGAGCTTAAATTTAACATCCTAAATCTACAACAATCTCCTTTGCTTTGATACCAACTTAACTTCAGTAGCACACAAAAAATTATTTTCCCATATGCCACCATCTCCCCACCTTTATGTACTTTTTGTCACAAATTACATGTTTATACATTAAGAGTTAAAAATCACTGATTTGTCATTAGATTTTATGCATTTGCCTTTTACATTATATGCACTTTACCTGTGGAAGGTAGAGTTATAAACCAAAAATACAATAGTACTGGCATTTACATTTATCCATGCCATTCATTACCCTAAATGGAGATCTTTAGTTCTTCATGTGACTTTGATCTATTATCTATCCAATGTCCTTGCCTTTCAATCTGTTATTTGTCCATGTTTTCCTTTAGCTCTTTGAGCACACATAGGACCATTTTTTAAAAAGTCTTTGGTATGTTCCAGGTCTTGGCCTCCTCATTGATGGTTTCCACAGCTTTAATCTTGATTTACTTTTGATACACAGTAAAGTCTGAAAATAAGTGGCTGATACCATTCTCAAAACTATAGTTGTCTCGCCCTAATTATAAAGAACATTAAACATTAACATAAGTGTAGAAAAAACAGAGCAGAAATATTGAAGTTTGAGGACTGTGCTGTATATATAGCTTTATTAATGACTCCTGAATTAAAAGATACTGATCTTGAAGGAAAATGATACTGAGAAAAGCACACATACAACTTCTGTATGGTTGCCAGTCAGAGATAGGTTTGATTCAGAACTTAGGAAAACAATAATACCAAGCTAAGTGGTAAGTTTATTGACTTAGTTCTCTTTGAAAACCCCAACCTCCACATAAGAGGTTAGTAAAATCATAGTATAAATCAAATTCCTTAAGTAATTTACAAAAAACTTTTTCAACACAAAATATTAGCAAAACTATCAGAGATTTCTGTGGATTATCAATGTTCATACATTGAGAGCTCCATCAGAAAAAAAAAAAAACCTAAAGAATATCAACACAATTGCCAACATGAAACTGCCTATATTTTCTAATATGTGCAAAACAAAAAAGCATCTTTATTAACAGCATTCTTCCTTCTTCAAGCTATTAGGAGCATATGTAAAACTATTAATCAGTGATAAGAGATGCATCACTGCAATACACTGAAATTCAATCAGGACTAATCATGCTGTGATTCATTGTTACTTTTGTCTCTGGCTCTAAAATACTTGGATACCCAAATTATTTTAAGTATCCAAATGTGGATATAGATGATTTCTTTGGCTTTAATCTATCACTGTGAAAATACATCCCCAAAGAAGCAATTTCTTGAAACATCAATCAAAAATCCAAATATCACTAGAAATTTAAATATATACAAAATACACACATTCATTTTTAGGGAATATATAATAGCATAAATAAAAATAGATAATATGTAAATTTCAGATCCAGAAAGTGAAAGTGCCACTTCAGCACACATTTATTTTTGTGCTTTATCTTAAACAAGGAATTCAGAATACATAAAGTATACCATATGATGATAGTAACCTTTTCAGCCTTGATTCTTTTTTAAATATAGACGCTGACAAAGATGGATTAGATGCAGCTTACTTTTTCCTCAGTTGGTTGATTTTTTATAGAATTATAAATCATGAAACTAAAATGAGTGAATGTTGGAAGTTTATTACAAGCAGCACC